>CM074282.1:1080000-1120000 GCA_037194245.1 Opsariichthys bidens | reverse complement strand
GACCGTGCTCCGCTATTTGAGGACCCTTGACCTAGAGCACTCTGGGAACAATTTAGAACAGCCTAGCAACCACTTAGAACACCTAAGGAGCTACTTATAGCACCCTAGCAACCATTTAAAGTACTGTAGAAACTGATAATCACATTCATTCACAGAAAGTTTCTCAATTCATTTCAATTCAAGTCAAGTCACGATATGCAAATACGGTCGTCACTCATTGGAGCAAAGTTCACAGCATATTCAAATGTGTGAATTCCACCGAGTAGCCAAAGTTTTTAATAAAAACACAGATTTTAAGCAAAATGGACTGATGCACCCAATTAGAATGAGACGGTGCCATCACTGATTTTACAAATGACGTTTCTTGAACATTAAGAATTGATTTGTGAAGGTTTAAAACATTTGAAGTTAAGACATTAGCATTCATTTATGAAATCGTGTAATCTTAAGAATTATTTATGCATTTAAATGAAAAAAATACATACCAACTAAACATTGTTTTGGAAAATGAACCAGCACTTATGAATGGATACAAACATGAGGCTGTTATAGCACATAAAGCTGTAATCGTTGGTTATTGCACAAAGAACCATTATAGAACCATTATAAAACCATATAAAAGTCAAATATCTGCTATTAGCGGGTCATTTTATTCACTGGCCTCTGGTGCACATTTTGGCCCATGAGCTGCGTAATTTGAATATCCCTGAGGAAGATATTCTGCCTAATTCAGAAAATTAGTAAAATGAGTAGCATAAAAACGCCTTTGACATTTGAAATAAGACTTTAAACTAAAGCTAAATGCTTGTTTTTCCTTGTTGTGAATTTTTTCCCTGAAAGGAGTGTATTTTTTATGGCTGTCTGCTCTGTGGCTCGATTTCTCTTCATGCATCTATCACACAAACACGTGCTTAATCAGGTTTAAATATTCATGAGCTTGATCATCAGTCAGACAATCACACAACAGTGCTGCTGCTCGACCCGCAGGTTCTCATCTCTCACACACAGTGGACTGGACAGCACTGAAACACACACACACCTGGCTTATCGAGGATTTCACTAGATGCATTGCAGGTATTTTATCAAATGAAAGCTTATATGAATTCTTACATGTATAACCCAAACTTTATAAAATAAAAAGGTACTTTAAAATCATTTGTACCTACAATCAAACTAGATTTTTACACATTCTGAGGATGATTCCTGTCCATATAAAACCTAGAATGTTCTCAGGTGGTTGCTGTGGTGTTTACATTTAAACTTATTTAAAGGGGGACCTATAATGCCCCTTTTCACAAGATGTAATAGATGATGGAATATGCGTGAAGTTTCAGTACAAAATACCCCAGATTGTTTATTACATTTCTTCAAATTTGGGTTTGAGCAAAACAACAACAACAACAACAAAATAAAAACCCACTATTTTCCAGAAGAGGGCGGAGCTTTAACAGCTTTCACTACTCAACAACCAAGCAGCCGAAATTATGGGGATAAAAAAGAAAAAGAAATAAAAAGGAGTGGGTGGATTTTTATCATCGCATAAGTGGTTGCCAATACACATGTATGTCCAAACGCCATGTAAAAGTGGATTTTGCATAATAGGTGGCCTTTAAAAGTTTGGGGCTAGTTAGATTTCTCTTCATTTAGAAGTCTCTGCATTTATTTGGTCAAAAACAGTATAAAAAAGCAGTATTATTGTGAAATATTCCTACAATTAAAATCACTTTTTAATATATTTTAAAATGTATTCCTGTGATCATTACCTCCAGTCTTCAGTGTCACATGATCCTTCAGAAAACATTCTGATAAGATGATTTGGTGCTCAGGAATAATTTCATATTATCAATATCGAAAACTTTAAATTCACAATTCTTTATATAAAAAGCTTATTAGCATTTATCAATAGACATGTGTGTAGCAATGAAAAAGTCTTCACTGTATTTTTTGATTAATGCATCCTTGCTGAATAAAAGCACCGTGCTCGATGACTTAAGATGGCTTTTCCCCTCTGTCGTAATATTAGTTCTCACACACGTCGCACAGAAACTCCAAACTACCCTGCGCTGTTGGTAAGAGTGTTTCGTTGTGAAAAGGAGCTGTGAGGTCTTCTGTTGGTAAAAACTTGACAGCAGGAAACAGGATTTTTTGCTGTCAGCTCTTGATGCGTTTCCAGAGGAAAACCTGAAGACCAGCTGAGATTATTACCCAACAGACACGGAGAACGTGTGAAGTATCTCTGCACAGGACTGAAGCACACGGAACAGCCCTGAAACGGACCACACGCTACAACATCCCGCATTTCGCTCTTAGAAATGAAGCTCACTGAAAGCAAAATGCGAAGAGAAAACATTTCTAAATGTCATGACATGAGGGTAAATGAATGACTGTATTTTTTTTTTTTTTTTTTTTTCAATTTTAGGTACAATATTCCTTTAAAGGGATAGTTCACCCAAAAGAGAAAATTCCATTATTTATTCATCCTCATTTTGTTCCAAACCTGCATGACATTTTCTTCTGTGGAACTCAAAATAATTTGAAGGATGTCAATATGATGCACTGACTTTCATTATAAGGATAAAAAAAAAGAAAGAAAAAAAGATAGTTACATTTTTCCAAACTTAATTTAAGTAAGCAAATGACAGAGTGAATTAAGTATTTAGAATGGATTCTATTAAATAATTAGAATTAAAATCAATCATTTTAACATGTAAAAATATTTCAATTTAAAAAATAGAATTCGAACACATAATTAGAATAAATTCTTTATAATATTTTTTAAATATATTTTGCTGCAAGTGCTCCAATTCAGTCTCCGTCGAGGTTTCATTTCACTGGCATGTCACCATAGAGAACAGCTCACTTGGTTTTGTAACTTTTGTTCAAAAGTTGATGCACAAGGATGAGGAGAAAAAAGAAGCAGAAAAAAAAAAAAAAAAAACCACAATGGAGGAACATATAGGATGGTTGTCTCATGCTGCCGTTTCATTAGGGTCAACCCTGGAGCTACGAGCGGCTCAAACCCAAACATGACAACTGACCCATATGGAAAGCCCTTCAGGACTGTTCTGGGCTACTTGTGTGAAGTAAAAAGACTGACAGCTATTTTTAAGTGCAGCTGTGTTATCCCATCTTCCCTGCGGCCTGCTGCCATCTCAGATCATTTTTGTTTACGATCATCTAAACAAACGACTTTTGTCAAAGCTAAAAAATAAGGACTTGCTCTGATGCACAAAAAGAAACAGATTGCTACATTCTGACAGCTCAAAAGCCTCTCCATTTTTTTCGCCACGCAGCGACATTCCTCCATCAGAATTCGTGCTCCTGTGTTATCCTGACTACACACACTGCAGTATCTTTGTTCTCCTCTGGCTCTTCATCATCAAGCGCCTGCGTCATCGCTGACCATGAAGTTGAGACAGCACTGCTCTCCAGACTAAGCCGCCAATAAATCCCTCGGAGCGAGGACGGCATGAAAGCCGCCTAACGCTGCAGAGCAGGCCTCGCTGAAGTCGTCGTTCCGGCTGCCTCGATACCAGCAAAAAACATCCCAAACTATTGATCTAGAGGATGAACGCGAGGAGTGGTATATGTGTGCGTTTCTGGCTGCTGCATAATTAATCCTGAAAGGAAGATGAAGATGCGGTGAGAGAGTCGTGCCATTTCTCGACAGTTTTAGGGTTGCCAGCTGTCGAGCCTCAGCCTCAAACGGCATTGAACCGTCTGATCCAGATTACACCCCAAAAATGTCAAAAGCCGGGCTGAAATCGGCAGTTCCAAATGGAAACGCAACGTTTCTATCAGTCTGTTTAAAAGTTCCCAGGATCCTACGAGAACTTGTCACTGGTCTTGCCAAAGTTTGAGCGGATCATGGCTTAAGAGTTTGGAAAGACATTCATGAGTTCTAGTTAAGAAACTCTGTGGCAAGAAAATAAAGTTCTGCTTTGGGATTTTGTCTCCAAACACAAATGGCGGTTGGTTATTTCACATGTAGGTTATTAGGAAGGTCGTGTCCAGAATAACCAAGCAATCTGGACTACATTTCACGCAGATAATCAAAATTCTGGCAAAATGCATCAAATAAAGTTCTCATGATATCATTGAAATTTCAGTGAAAAGTCAGTGAGGAACAAAGAAACTAATTACAAGCAATAGGACAAAAAACTACAATAGAACAAAGACACAAATGAAATGGACCTTGCTGAAAAACTAGCCAGGCCAATAGAAATATACTACTAGAAAAGCTTTAGGAAGTGTTCAAATGTACAAAAATGCCAGTCTTCATTTACATTTATCCATTTGGCAGACGCTTTTATCCAAAGCGACTTACAAGGGGAGCCATTAGGGGTCAGGTGTCTCGCTCAAGGGCACTTTAGTCGTGGTATCGAAGGTGGAGAGAGTGCTGTTCATTCACAATCCCCACCTTCAATTCCTGCCGGCGTGGGAATCGAACCAGCAACCTTCAGGTTACAAGCCCGACTCCCTCACCACTAGGCCACGACTCGTCTTCACTGTGTAAAGTAAACATTTATTCTGTTTAAAGTTACGTAATGATATTGTCTGATTGACATTAATAACAGTCAGCAAGAGTTATATTAGGCTGCTGTCACTTTAAGACCAAATGCACTGATCTAATATACCGATACACATGCTTTCTTTCTCAACTATTGACATTCACGTAAAACAAATGACTGTGCTTACGAGGACACTCACAAAGAAGGGCATTTTGACACATGAGTGTGTGTATTTGACCGTTCAAGCCCAATATGGAGAAAAAAAAACAACTTGGTTCAGTACTCACACGCTCTATAAGCGGCGGCTTTATGTGCGTGCGTTGCTGAAACTGCGTCTCAGACAGTACGCATACACCGACATGAGTCCTCTTTTGCTGCTTATTGTTCTTGGATGGTTTAAAAATCTCTTGTTTTTAAACCGCAAGGCTTAAAATGCATTCAAAAGATAAGCTTTTCTTTTCAAGATAAGAGCGTAACCGCGATAGAGAAGATGGTCCAAAATCTCTACCGGATCGTGTTCATCATTTCTACTGGTATATTTCCCACCCTACAGGTATCTAACACAAGCATAAAGTGGAGCAATTCCAAAAGGGTCCTCACAATTAAATATTGACATTGAATTAAAGGAACATACTCTTTGTATTTTTAGAGACCCTGAAGAGAAAATGAGTCCTGACGGTCTTACAGAAACAACGGACAGCCAGTCCCTCCAGCTGAATTCAACTAAAGCACTCAAAACACAAATCACCTCCCACAGTTTAGTCTCTGTCAATTCACTACAAATATTGTCTTGAATCAGCCTTTGCGTGTCACCACGAGAGTATTTTGTGTACAAATAAGCACTCCATCTCAAAGAGAAACACTTGTAAATCAATTCCACTCGGAGAAAGCATTTTGCTGGACAACTTAAGGATAAAGCCTCTCATTTTAATCATGGCGTTTCTGGGAAAAACTGGCAACTTCTTGAACATATTACATTTCGGCTGATACTTCTGAAGTTCTTCAGGATGTGTGCATGGTTTTTTGACTTACGCTGGCCCCACTGTCCACTGTTAGGGTTCAGATAATTCGGGTACAATCCTTGAGGTTTGTCTAGCCGATTCAGCACCTTTCTGATGTTCATTACCTGCAACGGCAGAGCAGACATCGCTTATGTTACCACATCAAATTATTAAGCCATCGCTAAAGCTCATCCAGTACAGCAAGTCACTGAAAGCGTAGTAAACAGCCTCTTTGATGCGACCGATGTCTTCCTACAGGGGACAGACTCATAAATCTATGGACTAGGTCACTTTCACAGTTTGCACAGCCTCATTCAGAGCTTGTAATAGCGTCATTTGTCTGTGTCTATATTACAGGTCAGGTCAGCGGACTCATTCGGTGAGAAATCGGATCTCAGAATTCCTGCGAAACGATAAAGCTGCGACAAGCAGAGGCCATTCCGGGTCACTGTGGTCAGCTCTTCTAACAGTTCATGAACGCTACAAGTTCACATTCAGTTCAGCATGGGGTTTAATGCACTGCAGAAACGTAACGCCTGAACTGCTGCTCACCTTCTCAGCAAAAACCGGTCTCCCGGAAAGCGCGCTGAGGTGCATGAACTCCAAATGCAGCGTCCCGTATTCGGCGAGAATGCTGCTTCCTCCTGACGCCCATGGCCAGTTTCTGCCGATCCCACTGCGGGAAAAGGAATGAGGAGAGATCGGGATTATTTGAGTAACTGAGCAATCATGAGCGGTGTGTGTACATGAACATTTTGTGCTCTGAAACCCTCAACCAGTCAGTCAAAATTGGTCACTTTACTTCAACCGAAAAAATTGATGCATTTCAGAGAAAAATATGGCAACCATCAGATTTGATTGGATTGCGGATGGTTATATTATTGCTAAGAATTTCAGAGGCACAAATGCATGCATTTATTTAAATGCACCCCACTGTTTCAAAAGTTTTTGTTTTGTTTAAAGAAATGCAAGGATGCATTAAATTAAATCGAAACTGAAAGTAAGGATGACTATTTCGAAAAAATTACACATAGTACACATAAACACACACACACACGTATTACAAATAAGAAAATAATACATTTCAAGACAATTACTGTTTGCTCATCCCTAGCTCTTTATTTACTGTCACTGAATTTCAGACTAGAGTTAATTCTAAGATAATTAATCACATCTCGTCTGACATGGTTGCCAAGTTGATTTCATAGCCTTATTTTTGCAGAGGGGCCGTGTTCTCCTCCTGCGATTAGAGCCGTCTATATTGATTTTCACTGGCACGGTTCCAACTAAAAGCTGACAACTTAACTCGGGCCTGCAAAAGGACGCCACCGGTGTACCACGTCTCCTGACCAGCTGTTACTACCCTGACAGCAGATCCGCTCACCACGGGCCTCCGTCTCCAACCAATTATGAAGATAAATTACTGCCGAGTAATCACAGCTTTAAAAGAACGACACTCTCCACTTTATTTTTTAAAGCCCAATTCTACAAAACAGACCGAGTAATATATTTATGTCATTAAAACAGTAAATTAAACACAATAGCTCTGGCCAGGAGGAACGGAGTAGTGCTAAAGTACTCTAACGGTTTCATTTGGAGGATGGTTTAAATCTTAATGTTTTTTTATGTGTTTCGCGATTTGACAGCGGTATAATTAATGAACAATCGTTTTGACTACATGAGGATATTCTCTAGCCTGTGGCAGTGAATTCTTAATAACAAAAAATGAGGTAAAGGCCTCATATTTCAGGCCACGGCGGGAAACGCGTACCAACGCCTCTGAAGTGTTGCAACCAATGTCATCATTTTTTATGGCACTACAGACCTCTGCATGTTACACAAGCTGCAGGGCTTTACAGTGCAGGTATTTGTGTGAGGAAACTGCTGTGTGCTGATGCGAAAATGCATTCAGTGACATTTGACACGTGAACAAAACTAATACCATCAGACAAATTGCACGGCTTCTTTGGAGAATGCGCCCAAATGTTTGGATGTTTTACAGTGTTTGGAATATACTTTACCATTCAAAAGTTTGGGGTTGGTAAGATTTTTTAATGTTTTAGAAAGAAGCATCACCATAGCTACATTTATTTGATTAAAAAAAAAAGTATTATTGTGAAATATTATTACAATTTCAAATAACTTTTCTATTTTAAATATATTTTAAAGTGTAATTTATTCCTGCGATGTCAAAGATGAATTTTCAGCATCATTATTCCAGTCTTCAGCGTCACATGATCCTTCAGAAATCATTCTTAAATGCTGATTTGCTGCTCAAGAAACATTTATCATTATCATTTTTGATGAATAAAAAGTTTACGGAAAGAACGGGATCCATTTGAAATATAAATCTTTTGCAAGATTACAGATGTGTTCACGGTCACTTCTGATTAATTCAATGCACGCTTACTAAATAAACAATGTTACATTTCTTAAAAAAATTATCTTAGTGACCCCAAACTGTGAACCTAACTTTATAATGCATAACATATCAGTTTAAAATACATTAAAATAAAAGTTTGAGTCATATTTTCTTCTAAATTTGAATATTCATGAACATCATGATTCATTTGTTAAAAATGTACAATTTTAATGGGTTTTTTTTGGGGGTCAAAATGAACAAAATTTAAATGATGAGCTAGTTGCTTCACCCTGATTCACTATGGTAAACATATTTTAAGTGTTCATATTTAGACCTGACTGGATAGAAAATTGATTTAATACGTCACTCATCCGTGCGCGTCTCATTTTTCCGGTAAACAGAGAAAAGTTGCTCTGGATACTTTGACGTGTACAAGGTGGCATATGTATTTTGTCACAACGAGTGAGAAAGGTTGACACGGATCACGGTAAATCTCGAACCTCCGGGGGAAACAGATGAGAGTCTGCTGGCAAGAGAATGCAACAACTCTCAATAATACCAGAATCAACAACGGCTTGGCTTAACCCTTAAATGCATACCTCGACCCGGGACGTCATTCTCTACCCTGCTCCTCACTCATTTTTTAAAGTTAGACATCAACCTTCTTAGTATTCCTCAATCAATTCATTATACACAATATAATATATATAATAATATAATATGAAAAGTATGTTTTCCCATTAACGTTATGTAAAAACTGCATAGGGTCGATAACGACCCGAGTGCGTATATTTTTTTCTGCACAACAATAACTAAATTTTTGATGATGCAATAAGTGCAATTCATCTTTATTCCACAAGGCTGCGATGTCTGATACGCAGTGATGAAGTGACGTTTAATTCAGACAAAACGAAAGAATAAGGAGTATAATCAGCAAAATTTGAACTGGCTCAGCGATTTATTGCAGAGCAAGAACTGAACGCAATCGAGTCACTGTCACTCGATGGATCTGGTGAAGCTGTCAGAGACCAAAATATTGATTTTGAAGATGTTGAAAATGATAGTTTTGATAATATGTTTGAGATTGTGAATCTCACGATCTCATCACATTCTCAAACCTATCATTTACTGAACGTACTGGGAAATGACTTCGGACAAGGACAGTGCTGCTCAAAATAAACCCTTCTAAGCTCCAAAAGGTAACAAAATATGCTTTATTTTATTCTTCTGTAATTATTACTCTAATATCAAGATACTTTTATATTATCGCAACAGTTAGAGATCTATCCGTGTTAGATATAGATCCGGGTCGCTAAAGACCCGCATATGTAAAAAAATGATTGGCGAAACATTCATGCATTTAAGGGTTAATGTTGTAAAAGTGAAAAGATGGGGGTTTTTTATCCTCAACGGGCGAGTAATGTATTGAAGGTTACTGAACAGATAAATTGCCACAAGTATAGCTTTCATATTCATGCAGAGCCGAAACAACCAAAACAAAGTTCTTCTGCAAAATGCATGCAGTTTTGTTTTTAACCTGTAGGGGCAAAAGTTACATGAGCTGCATTTCCATTGGAGGAACTTTACCCAGGAATTAGGGACTTTAGGGTGGTTCTCCTTGTGTTTCGACCAGAGGGACCAGGCAACGAAGTTCTGTGTAAAAATACCCCCCCTCATAAAGTCCCTGTTCAAAAAAAGTTCAAGAACTTTTGGGGGTGGGAATGGGTGCTGAACATGCTGATTGTTTGAGCTCATGCAGCGTTTTATTTCAAATAAAGTCTGTTGTGGAGTTGTTTGCTCTTCCAATCAACAATGGAGTTTAAAAAATATGACTGTCGACGAGGTTCAGACTTTATTAAGCTTATATGCGGAGGACGAAATCCAGAGGGAACTGGAAAGTTGAGCGCAGTCTTACGTCACCGGACTTATTCTCCATTATGGAAATGCAGACCGCAACATGTCTTGGGGGGAAAAAAAGTTCCTGGGTTAAAACTGTTCCTGGTAATTTAGGTGGAAATGTGGCTAAAGTGTACCTTTAAATACAGGTGGAGGTTATTAGAAAGATATCAACAGTTTCGGGGAAAGTTACTTCTGAAAGTAATACAATACTTAGTTACATTTAATGGAAAGTAATCTGTTACTTTGCATTACAAAGAAAAGTTATATTTTTTGAAAAAATATAAAGGCCTTTTCGCACCAAAAGTGAAATGAATAAGCCTCAGGCTGAAGGAAATGCAAATTCACACCTGTACAACAAACAAAGCTGGAATCCATACGAATAGGACACGAATAGGAGAAGTAGTAAAGGAGTAAATCTATAACTAGTCTAGGACAACCATCATGTTCACACAACGCCTCTGCGGGGAAACATTGCATTACTTATTTGTAAAAGTAACGCAGTTATTTTGCAGTAAATTTAAAAGTAACCTGTTAGTAATCTGATTACTTATTATGCATTCAGTAACTTTGTAACAACACTGTACATCAATATAGTTCATCAGATGTTCACTCAGGTTACCTGAAAGAAGTTTGTTCTTGAGAGTGTCTAATGTTCTTTGTCCCACACCAATCCTATGTTTCAGATTTGTTGCAGTACTACATACATTTTAGTTTTTCACTGTCTGGTTGAACATATGTTTTATTGTCACACATTAGTTTTGCAGACTGTGCCCCTGAGGGCAAGAGCGCTCCTAAGCAAATGTTAGTGTAGAGCCCTGAGCTGCGCCAAACCAATTTGTTTTTCATTACACAGATGATTAAAGCATGTAACACAAATTTAAGAAAATGAAGGGAAAAGGGATGCCAGGCAAACAACTAAACAAACATACAAACTCTTTACCTAAATTTCCACATACAGATTTAGCTGCTTCTTGGTTCACACGTTTGTTTTGCTATCTTAGTGAGGACATTCCATAGGCGTAATGGTTTTTATACTGTAAAAACTGTACATTCTGTCCTCCTACACCAACTCTACCCCTAAACTAAAACATTGTTTAGTATGTTTTTAAAGCTATTTGAAATGAGTATGAAAAATGTCCCCATATTTCACGTTTAAGTTGTAATACCAGTGTCGTACCCATGACATTACAACACATTTGTGTCCTCATAAATCACATTTGCGTCCTCATAAAACACAGAAACGCACACACTCACACAGGTTTCTTATTGCAAAGAACAGATGGGCCAAATAAATGAGCAAATAAATTAAATAATATATGTAAAATGACATTGCAACGTTGATTTTTTTTTTTAATGTTTTAGAAATGAAGTTTGATTCGTGAACTCTCCAAAATAAGGGCATAGTTATAAGGTGCAGTCTCTCTATGTAGGCCCATGTCCCAGCAGTAGGACACTTAATAATGAGCAGTAAGGGATCCATAACAAATGATCTGCCAGAGCTCTGAGAAAATACCATTAGCCTGAATAATTAACTAGTGCTGGAGTGAAATACGAACTCCACCAAATGAACCAAAGCTCGTGTATCCTCAGGCTGCTACAGAAGTTAGCCTTTATGTTTGACATCAGACCAGAGTCTCACAATGACACTCTCCCCATCTCTCTCGTTCACCACCTAACATTTCATTTATGCTATACATTACAGAGATCTATAAAGCTGTCGGACCCCACAAAACAGCGATATTGATCTGACAGGATGGAATAGGTTTAACTTTGCAGACAATAAAACAGCAGAGCCTTATATGCAACGGCAAAACGCCTCTGAAATCAGGCTAATCGCATCACGCACATATTCCTAACAGCCCAAGTCTTCTGAATTGATTACCCAGCTGGAGTTTAAGCACCCAGGGCACGGTGGCGACTCGGCCGTTTGTCATAATAAAATGGAGATTAGTAAAAAAAACGTTTATACCATTCTTTACTCCGTGACATCTACTTAATGTAAAGCTCAATTAAACCGTAGAACAATTTTCTGTCGATTTTATTTCTTTGGGGGTGAGAGGAGTGTCCAAAAAAAATGGATCAAATGAAGCTGTGGCTCTCATGAGTAATGTCTCATTATTATCGGACTTCTCGCTTTCTCTCTTTTTATTTTTTTGGCACGACCAGAAGAAATGGCCTCATCAATCCCTCTCAGAAGCATCCATCAGGCATAAATATGCCTGTTATGTAACCCCCACGTATGCCCGTAATAGATGAGTAGCTGAAATAAATGTGAACAATTGTAAAATACCATTTAGAGGACATCAATTATCTGGAGAGGAAAATGATGGCAGAAAAGCACGCAGCATGTGGCCAATTCAAAGCGCCGTTATGAAGCTTACGTTTCCAACCAACACTGAACATCTCAGCGAGGTGCGATCGTCAAGCAGTCACTGTCTTGCCTTTTTATGAGACGAATACATAGTGAAAGGCACATTTAGCCACCTCAATAGAAAATTAGTGTTGATTCACACTCGATAACTTTCTTGAGTGTTTCTTATTCAAGCGTGCACGCTTGTTCCATTGGTGTGACTCACTGTTGCGTGCAAAAATACATCATCGCCGTCGGGGGAAATAGATTTTCCTGTTATTTTACAGAAAAAGAGAGTGGAGTTTTCCTGTGCCATGACGCTAAAGTGGTTACCGGGAAGTTGTTTCTAGTGCGTTGCTATGCGGTTGCTAGGGTGACTAATTACCGGTCCAAATCGGAAGAGCACCCTCCTGTGGTGAAAATCAAGTTTTTAAATGTCGTTTATATATGGTGCAAATTTATAAGTCAACACCATTGCAGAGCTCAAAATGGCAGTAAACCAAAGACCGTCTCAAAAAACGGAGTTTGAAATCTCCCTCGTTCTCTTATGTCACAAATATGTTGTAACCAATCGGGTCAACGCGAGGGAGGGCTTTAGTAAATCATCTTGAGAAAACAAACAAATACTAATACAAATACAAAATCAATACTGCTCCAGTGGGTTAATAAAGTTCCCTTTCGAGGGACTGACGCAGTGTCTCGTTCCCTCTCTCAGGGAACTAGGGTTACAGTCGTAACCTGAGACTGCTTCTGAAGTGAAGGGTTTTTGTAAGAAACAAATCCATATTTAAAACTTTATTAGCTATAATAACCAGCTTTCAGCCATACGTATTGATTTGCAGAGGAATAGTGACCCCGACCCGACGCAATGACGAGGATAGAGCAAAACAAGCCACCGGTCATGCGAGTCTAAAATAAGAAATTTTAAAGAGAAATGTTGGAGAATTTCGATAAAAGAGAAGAGGAGCTTGAGTTTGTTGCCCAGATCTGTCCGTTTAAACCGCGAGAGTCGTCTAAGCTTACGATACTCCTACTCCTACATTGCGTCAGGGGTTACTCATTTGGCGCGAGTTGACTTGCATTGTATGTGTACGGTCGTCCAGCAGAAGCGGGATTTATGAAGTTTTAAATATGGATTTTTTTTTCACCAAAACACATCGCTTCAAAAGGTCTTTATTAAGCCTACGGATCAGTATTGCTTTTATCATGGATGGATGCATTTTTTAAAAACATCTCTGATTGTGTTCGTCTGAAAGAAGACCATCATATGCACCTAGGATAGCTTGAGGATGAGTAATTTTCACTTTTGGGTGAACTATTCTGTGAAGCAGGGGTATCTCAAGAGAAGCCAGGCTATCCTGGTACATTTTTCTGTTCATATGAAAAAGTGGATGAATTATGTATATGACGTATATTACGAACTATATGACGTTCTGAGATGGCGACTGGGAACACGGTTTGTAACATTACGAGCCGTTTAATAACGTAGTCAAGCAAAAGGCTAATATCAATTACCGCTATGTGTCCGACGCTACAGAGCGCGATACATAAAACGCAATCCCATTCTGACAAGAGTCCGTATAATTCACTCGTCAACTTCTTCTGAATCAGTTTGTGCTTCAAAAACATATGGCTGAATTAAACCAGTATTTCTACTTGCATTGTGGAGCGTTTACTACAGTTGATCAGGTATTCTGAGCTCATGTGATTGAGTGGAGGCGGGGCTAATTTGCATATAAATTAAGCAAGGGTGTAGAGTTACATTCAAGCTATTTAATGATTTTTTTTTCACATGAAAAAACATTTAAATGTGTCATTTTGGTAATCAAATATGAGTTAAAGGGATAAAATTATTGACTTCATCGTTCACTGGGTGAAAAATTGCACATTCAATATCAGATAATAAATGTAAAAACACTTAAATTTAAAATATAAAACTATAAATGAATTCATTTTTAATTGCTATAGAACCTTGTTACATTATCAGCACCGGAGAAAAAAAAAAGAATGCCTTCCATTCCCCTAAACACTCTTGATGTATGAATAATTTTAATCGTGATGTTTTGTTCGCAACACCACTAAATAAGATGGATGTCTTGTTGCTGTGGTGAACAACTTCCATTTAACTTATTTTTTTACTTATTGCAGCTCTTTGGCATGAGTACAGTATGAAAAAAAAAAAGGATATATCTAAAATTAGATGCTCAGAGGTTAAAAACATGGTCTCAACCAGCTTGTATTCATTGACTTCGCTCTTCTCTTGACCGTGCAGGACTCTTCAGTTTATTTGAAGCGAAGGAGGTTAAACAGAATTAAAGTGATGTCAGACAGGTGGCACGGTAAATTTGATTTTGGAATCCTTTATCTGCCTTTCAAGCTCTCATAAAAAGGCACCAGGATGGAGTGCAGAAGAGAGATAAGCAGTGGAAAAAATGACCATGAAAAATATTTCACTGAGCAGAGGATATTGAAAAAGTCTTCAGCAACAGGGGTCAACAGTCACATGTACACATGACGAGATGGGCTGACGACAGAAAGGGTAAAAAAGGAGGATGTGCAGGAAGGCAGACAAATTTGTCTAGCGTGTCTGTCTGAAGAGACGGAAGAAAAAGTAAAAATAGAGAAATGCTTCAGGCTGCTTGACTTTAACCAAGGGGAGCGTAGAAAAAAAAAAAAAACACGTAATGAAGGACTTATGTTTATGCATGAGGGGAAACTTTCCCCTCTTGAATAGCTAACAAAGAGCAAATGTGGAATTTGCTGGAATTCAAGTCTGCAGGAGGAAGCGTATCCAGAGCAGGTACTGGATGATGGCTTGAGCGTTTGGCACACTTCAGGAGCTTAGAGAGCTGGATGTCCTTGGTAGGAAGACGAGGTGCAGGGAATTTCTAATGCAACATGTGCCGTACAACTGTAGGAGCAGCATTCATGAAAATAATGAGTTTTTAGGTTAAATAATTAAAATGTATAAAAATAATGCTTTAAAAAAATGTATAATACAGTTAATGGGGTAAAAATGCATCATAAATAATAATAGTAATAATAATGAAGATGAATCTGAAATGAAAGAAATTGTATGGATAAAAGAGTTTTCAAAATATCATTTGTCTCAAGAACAATCTGTAATTATATATATATATATATATACACATTATATATATATATATATATATATATATATATATATATATATATACACACACATACATTATATATATATATATATATATATATATACACACACATACATTATATATATATATATATATATATATATATACACATATATACACACATACATTATATATATATATATATATATATATATATATATATATATATATATATATATATATATATATATATATATATATATATATATATATATATGTATATATATATATATATATTTTTTTTTTTTTTTTTTTTTCATATGACCATCAATAATAAAAGATATAAAAAGTGGTGTGTACACATTAGTGCTGCGTCACACTGTTTACGTTCATCTGGCGTAATGGCGGCTTTCTTCCTGGGAACGGAGAAAGTTCCGTTCTATCACAAAAACCTGGACAGCGATTATCAAAAGTATAGGAATACTTTAAACAGAGGCCGAATAAAACGCTCCTTTGGATCTCTGCCAAATTTTTGTGCACGCAAGATCATATTTTGAGCGTGAAAAAGGGCATTTCTTGCACGCGGGAACTGAGTTGAGGAGAAAATCTTCGTCTCGCAAATAAGAAAATATTTGGAGCGAACGAAAATCAGTTTTGCATTTCAAAGAAGTTTATTTGGATGTGTGCGGACGTTCTCTTTCGCACGTGCGAGGTTTAAGTTGCTCGCGCTCCTGATTCCCGTCCTGCGCGCTCGCTAAGACTCCCTGCATCACAGACAGCGCAAGAGGAAAAACACACGGTTCAGGAGGCGTTTGTTCAGTGGCTTGAACACGATCAAAGTTCCTTTAAGACTGTAGAGAAAGTCTTTGACGCTCTTCATGTTAAAGTTCAAATGTCTCCCACTGGACGATCACACATAAGTGTCTTATTTTTAATCAAAATCAAATCGTATTATTACATAATGGTGTTTCTACACCTCAATGAACTGCTGAATTAGTTCTAACTTCTTACGTAAAAAAAGATCACTAGATTAATAAAAAAAAAAAACCTTAATAAAAAGAATCGTTAGTTGCAGCTCTAGTATGCATGAAGAATTGTCAATGCATCTATGAAAACACCAAATCAACCATTTCCCTCTCTTCTTTAAATCGAACAATGTTTTGAATTACACATTCAAATGCCGTGCGATGGGTCGGTTCAAGAATGTGTCTTTTAAAGAGTGAACTGAAATGTTTTTAAGAGATAAAAAGAAGGATTAAACCATTGTAACGATCTTTCAAAGCGGAAAAGGGAACAAAGGGAACAGCTGCATCAAGAACCAAGCAGCAAATAATGACACTTTTACTGCTGGTTTAATTTCAAACATGCGGGGAATCATGTCTTCCTACAGTTAAATGCTTTGTGAGTTTCTAAGCAGCCCTAAATGTTATGCGACAATTAGAGATTACGCATCACGACTGTTCACATCCGTGCGGATGTTACGCTCATCCAGTCAAACGTGTGCAAAGACAAGAAGCCGCCGATGGTGTGAAGGGAAAGTCATCCACAGAGACCCTCAGTCTCGCTCCAGCCAAATCTGGGTCAAGGTTATGTGTAAAATTAGGCCTCTTCTTTCTTTTCTCGCCTTCAATTTTCTGCCTGGAACACCGGGGGACTCACAGCAGACAGACGGCATAATAATAAAGCCCATATAAGTCATGCAAATTGAAATTTCTGTTAGCTCGAGGCTGGTTGTTACTGCAAGTGGGTCAATACTCACACTGGCGGGTGCAGAAAGTTATCTGACATCTGTCCAAACGTACTGTGTTTTAATGTAGATTCGAGCTGTTTGTCACCTCTTCCTAATAAGTGGGTTTCATAACTACTCTGCATAGTTTCGCTCTCTTCGATGAGATCTCTAGATTTGCTTAATTAAACGGATTCAGAAGAGAATATGAATTCATAGCACAGAAACTGATGATTGCTGTGATTCATGCTCATATTAGACACTGAATATGATTATGATCTCCTCTCCAGAGCTTTCAACGTGCAAGAACACAAGACTAAATCAAGGATGATGGCGCTGCCAAGGACCCCTCAGAACAAACAACAGCTCATCCCAGAGAGTTTAAAAGCCCCAGCTACCCAATGTTTCACCTTTTTAAGACTGAGGATTTCCGATTATCTTGAATTGGGTATCATTAGTGACCATGTCCATACTGGACACCGAAAACACAATAAGCGACAACTTCACAACTGCACAAACTGTCTTGTAATCGAAACAAATCCAAAAGCTGATGTAGATGATTTTGGGATCAAAACTAACTAGCTAGCTGTGCTTCTGTATTGTATTTATTAATTAATTAATTAATTTTATTTTTGAATGGCAAATATGCATAAAAACTTGTAGTGACAATTAAACTAAAATATTTATATATTTTATAATATATAAAAAATAACATTAGAAATAAATCTTAAATAAGTTTATATAATAGAAAAAGAAAATTAGATTATTTTATTACAATATATATGTGTGTGTGTGTGTATATATATATATATATATATATATATATATATATATACACACATACACACATATATACATACATTTATACATATATATAAATATTTAAATATATATATTTTAAATACAATTAAAAAATAATTATATATATATATGTATATATACACACATATATATATATTAAATACAATTAAAAAATAATTATTTATATAATGTATATATATATTTTTTATATATATATATATATTTTAAATACAATTAAAAAAAATATATATATAAATTGTATTTAAAATATATATTTAAATATTTATATATAAAGTTATATAAAAATATATATTTTTTACATACTAATATTATATATACACACACACATTAATATTTTTTATTGAAAAAAAAATCATTGTATTAATAAATTAAAAGAACAAACCAGATCGCACACAGGTTTGAGTTCAATACTTCTTTTGCACGAGTTCCCATTGACCCCTCTCTCTCCCCCATTATTTCCAGTGTCCCTCCACTGTCCTGTCATATCAAGCCATTAAAAGCCCATGAAAACCAGAAAATCATTTTACAAAATAAAAACATTGCCTTTCTTTGAAGTGCCTTCAACGGTGAACATTTCACGAAGATGCATTAGGATACTTCCACACATTAGATGAATACACTCACATTAGCACATAGAGCCTGAAAAGGGTCTGCGACACGAATCGCGGGCGTACCACAGGTGAACAATGGCGTGGAAGCGAACGGCATTAGCGATGTGGACTAACGATGTAGGTGACCCACATGGAGGGAGGAAAGCGCATTCGCTAGAGGTGATAGAAGCACTTGTGCTAAGTGCAGATATGGTGGAAAGCTATATTTACTGACAGGAACTGAAAACCATTTGTCCTGTAGCTGTGTTATTAGCTGCTCCTTGTTATAAAATGATAAATGCTCGGCCGCTCCATTTAGAGCATTTGTCAGAGCACTTCACTCTGGTTCTACAGCAGTTTAAACAAGGAAACACACCCTGGATACTTAGGCTAATAGAAAAAGCTTTGATAAACACTGAAGTATGTTTCTGTTCTCTGCCATGTGCCGCCCACTCATTTTGCATCGTCCTTGCCAGCGGTGTCTGACTGCAAAAGCGTTAGGTAGTATATCAGTCGAGGGACAACTCGGCCAATCAGATTCTCTGACAGGTTGTCTTTCTCAGGATCTCTGCAGTGACTTCCTGCTTGCCTACACGATTGAAGAGCTCGGGTGGCCAGACATCCATCACAGACCAAGGAGCTCTGACCCACTATGAAATCATGTGACCAAATCATTTATATCATGTAATTGTATACCTTACGGTCATGGTTTATTATCAGATACTATCAAAGTGACAGAAGCAAACCAAAGATTTAAAATGAACAATAATTCTGCAAATTCTTAATGTTATATATCATCTCAAACGGAGTTCTTATTGGATTAACTGGGTCTGAAAACGCTAAAAAAATCGCCAATACACACCCAACAATGACACCCATCTCGCACATGTATTAACGTGGGAAACGCAAACAACTAAACTCCTCGTCTTAACTTTGCAAATTGATCTACTGTGGTACAGTGTACACAATACATAAAAAGCATTATTCATTGACATTTCGACCGCCACGTGGTATATGGTCAAATCACCCAGCCCTAGTATGAAACAAAACTAGAGTAACACATACACATGTCGGACTTTAAATGTACTCATGATCAAAACCTCACATATACTGCCAAAGCCGGTCCCACACCTTGGTTAACGTCAAATTCAAGGACCTTTAAAGGACTTTCCAGGTTCTCAAATTCAAGGACTTAATGAGGAGGACACATTTCAAGTGAGAGCAAGGTTACATCGTGTCACCTTGTAAGATACATTGTTGCAGTTTCATGTGTCAAACACAACTTTTTTTGCATTTATTTCTGGCCATATGACATATGAGATCTGAGATTCTATTTGTCGTACTTCTGTTTTGCATAAAACTGAGGAATATTCAGTGCATCTTATACTGTATTCAAAAATGATCCGATATTAACTTCAGGGATGCAAACGGATAAGAGGGAAAAAGATGAGAATATTGCGTGGGGGGTGGGGGTGTGTGCCGTACGCAATTTAAAAAAAAAAAAAAGTTATTTACTTTACATGCTCATTTGTACATACTTCAAGGGATTAAAAAAACCCCAACACATTATTTAAGACAATATTGGCTGATTATACGGCAATACTGTTTGCCCTCCCTCTCTTCACCGTTCCAACATCTCAAGACCTCAAATAGATGAAATATTACCCTTTATAGACAAAGAGTAAAGCAAACACTAGCCAGCAAGGTAATGAACACTTTCAGATGCCCAGAAGGATACTAAAAAATATTTTAAACTATTCATGCGAGTACAGTGGTACATCCAGAGCTGGGTATGCTACTTTTAAAATGTATTTCACTACAGATTACAAAATACATGCTTTAAAAAGTCATTTGTAACGTATTTCGTTACATTACTCAAGTTTAGTCACTTCATCTAAATACTTTAGAATACTTTGGAATACTAATAAGTGTGAAACAAACACAAAAAAGGTCATTGAGAGTTTTTGTCTCACAATTCTGACTTTTTGCCTCAGAATTGTGTGATATAAAGTTGCAATTGTGAGTTATAAAGTCAGAATTATGAGATATAAACTCGTAATATTGAGAAAAGACAGAATTATGAGATATAAACTGACAATATTGAGAAAAGTCAGAATTATGAGATATAAACTCACAATATTGAGAAAAGTCAGAATTATGAGATATAAACTGAAAATATTGAGAAAAGTCAGAATTATGGGATATAAACTCACAATATTGAGAAAAGTCAGAATTATGAGATATAAACTCACAATATTGAGAAAAGTCAGAATTATGAGATATAAACTGACAATATTGAGAAAAGTCAGAATTATGAGATATAAACTCACAATATTGAGAAAAGTCAGAATTATGGGATATAAACTCACAATATTGAGAAAAGTCAGAATTATGAGATATAAACTCACAATATTGAGAAAAGTCAGAATTATGAGATATAAACTGACAATATTGAGAAAAGTCAGAATTATGAGATATAAACTCACAATATTGAGAAAAGTCAGAATTATGAGATATAAACTCACATACTAAATTCACAATTGCAAGAAAAAAAGTCAGTATTGCAAGTTCATATCTCCCAATTCTGACTTTATAACTTTTTTTTCCCTCACAATTGTGAGTTTGCATTTCGCAATTCTGACTTCTTTTTCTCAGAATTGCGAGATTTAAACTCTCAATTGCAAGTTATAGTGATCAGTGAATTATAAGACGACTCCCAAAACATTGGAACAGTGGAAAACATGAAACTGAACTCGTCTTTTTCAGACGGTCAGAGTCAGAGAATCACCAATCGCTGTTGAAATGACATTAAAACTCAAAGTAATCACTAAGTGACTTGTATTTCGTTACTCCCCAACCCTGGGTACAACCTTAACATTATTAAGCGAGTAGCACTAGACGCGTCTTCTCTCCACTCCACTGCCCACATCTCACGTTTTTCCAAAGCAAAACCTCGTTCTGTGTGAACGAGCACTACGGTTAAGAAAAATGGCACCTGCAGAAAATGGTTTCTGCAACAAAATAATCCCACCAGACTGTTTATTCATTATCATATCTTGGAGAAGCGGGTGCACAGGTGACGGAGAGCCGCTGATTCAGATACAGCGCCGGTGAGTTAATAAGACACGCAGTGGAGAGATCTGACCTGCTTGGCTGAAGAAAGCCTCGGGAGTTCATGCAGAAATGTGTTTGTTTGTGCGTCACTGACCTCTTTAGGTTGAGGAGAGCCCAAGGGACGCCAGTCGGGGTCTTAAAAGCCGGCAACAGCTTCTCTCCTAGTTCAACAGCTTTTTTCCTGAACACCTGAAGTGAAAGAAAGACAGACAGACCCAGAGGTTAGTCGAACCTCATCTGTACACAGCAGCAGCAGAGCGGTGTAACCTCTGGCTGCCACTGCCTTTCCATAAACACACCATATTTATTTTATCAGTCATATTTGCATGATACACAGAGTCAGCTGACAGAAAGAGAGGCATTGATATTCTGCTGAGGGCAGGATCCAGGAGACGGCTGATAACGGCAGATAAGACGAGGGCACGCAGCCCGCTGTAAACCCACTGCCTGCCTGTCATCTTCTGTCTGCTACCTGGCCCTTCATTCTACTCCTCTGACATTTCAAACCATCAGGGGCTGCTACGAATCCCTCGACCAGCAAATATGCAGCATATCTGTCGGCTGCCGAGATGGTATCGCACGGAGCCCGAGCGAACTGATCTGGCTCTAATGGTTTTATCCAGAAACGAGTCTTTTGATATTTATAGACCATATTCAAAAGTGAAACACAATTTTGACTGATTCATGACTGATTAGTGCAGCACGGACACACTGAATTGATCAGAAGTCGCAGTGCAGACATTTATTTAAATAATTCAGCAGCAAAACCGTTTTAACCAACATTGATAATAAGAGGAAATGTTTCTTGAGCATCAAATCAGCACATCAGAATGATTTCTGAAGGACCATGTGACACTGAAGACTGGAGTGATGATGCTGAAAGTTGCCGTCACAGGAATAAAGAATATTTTTTTTTTTAAATAGTCAAGAGTTATTTTAAGTTGTAATGATATTTCACAATATCAATTTTTGATCTTTGAAACTTTTCAACGGCAGTGCCCATATTTAAATAAATGATTTAATGAATAAACCGCCTATTGCTTTTAGTCGCACATATTTTATTTGCTATGCCGAGCCACTAATATGATTAGCTACTTTTAACATATTTGTGTCAAACATACGCAACAAGCACACTTTATTAATTGCATATGGAATGAAAATTATTATCCTTAACTAATTTCTACTGCGATACCATCACAAATAATTCACCACAATAAAACCTTTGAAAAAAATGTTAAGCTAGACAACATTACATCAGCAATATTTTTATTTTAATTTGTCACAGTAACCCTAAAGTTTTCTTTTGACACTAATAAATGCTAGTGTCAACTCCTATTATTAAACAGACTATTTTAAATTTTTTTGTTGCAACTGCACCTTTAAGACTTTCATATTTAGATGTCCAGTTTTCCATGATTTGTCCCATTTAAGCAAATATTTATGGTATCAGTTGCAAGGTTTAGCTCTTTTGGAGGGTTACTTTGGCGAAGGATGCGGATCTGTGTCAGAGAGCCGGATTTACTCGTCCTTCCTGCAATTCGTCCTGCGAGTCAGAAAGCCCACAAAGCAAAGGTCCCGTGAGCACGGCCAGATCGCTGCGTGAGCGGCGCAGACAGAAATGAAAGTGCAATCCAATAACTTGTCAAAATTTATTGGGGAATAGAAGCACTGCACTAATATGAAGCAATAAAACAATAATAATCATACTAGTGGGATTAAATCGGCTGTAACGGCGATGCATGTTAGAGAGTCAGTATCGTATCTAAACATGCTGCCGATCATAAACCCCACTCTAAACGAGGACGTCTTTACCTCCAAGTGCGCATTCGGTATGCATATCAAGGATGAGGTCAACACCTCGAAGCAGAGCGTTTTCCCCAGCGCCTCAGCGGCCTAGATGAAGTCTGTGCGCTCGCCCTTGCCACTTCAAACACAAGGTGAGCTGTTATCCCGTCCGTGTGAATTCACTTAGCGGGTTGTCTGGTTGGATGTCGCCAACAGGCCCGCCACCTCCGTCGCGTCCAACGCTTTCAGGGAGGTTTTAAAAGAACGTTTGGAAGCGAGCCTTGGACTGTCACGTACAGCACGAATCCTGTCCATTCTAAATAACTGGAAATAGAAACGGCCAGAAACTCAATCAAAACAGCTGCTTCCAAGCTATTAGTGGCTGATGGCTTTTTGTGTCCAGCTGTGTTACGTAGCTTGTGGACTGAACGGTTTCTGTGCCGATTTAAAGAGCACAGCTCAGTTTCTTTTAATTAAATACATAAACGCACGCACATTCAGATTCAGTCACTTTCAATAATTCAATGCAACTTTGGCAACTTTTGAGAAGTCTTGACTTTGATCAATGTCTGTAATAAAATCCCTTTGTTTCAGAGTACGAGAAAGACGAGCAGCGACTCTGCTAGACGTTTTCAAATAAACTGGTGACAATGTTTATCGTATCAAAAACAGTCAGCCTGTAATATAAATGAGAACTGATGGCCGCAGTGTGCTATAGAGACGCTTATGTTGTCAATTTATCAGTGGAGTAAAGAGTTTGTACGGATTACATTAATTTAACAAATTACAAAATTAAGCATAATTAAGTGCTGTTTGCCTGTGCAAAATTTTATGCCATGATGCCTTAGCAATAAAATTATTTTTTTAAATAAAAAAAAAAGTCATAGAATTATTCAGATGTTGTGATATTTATTATTTTATTTAGGTCATTAATATTTAATAACATGCATTACTTTAGTTTAACAATTCTTTATTTAGCTTAATAAAAAAAATATTAAATGGAAGTACTAACTAACTAACTAACTAAAAATACATAGTTCTGGCTTAGCTTTTTACACAAAATAATCTACATAAAAAGAACAATAATAACTAATAATACTAGTAATAATAATAATCACCAATAATAAGAGTAATAATAGTAATAATAATAATAATAATAATAAGCGTAATAATAGTAGTAATAATAATAAGAGTAATAATGGTAATAATAATAATAATAATAATAATAAGCGTAATAATAATAATAAGAGTAATAATGGTAATAATAATAACAACAATAAGAGTACTAATAGTAATAATAATAATAACAATAATAATAAGCGTAATAATAGTAGTAATAATAATAATAAGAGTAATAATGGTAATAATAATAATAATAATAATAATAATAATAATAATAAGCGTAATAATAATAAGAGTAATAATGGTATTAATAATAAGCGTAATAATAGTAGTAATAATAATAAGAGTAATAATAATAATAATAATAATAATAAGCGTAATAATAATAATAAGAGTAATAATGGTAATAATAATAACAATAAGAGTAATAGTAATAATAATAATAATAACAATAATAATAAGCGTAGTAATAGTAGTAATAATAATAATAATAATAATAATAATAATAAGCGTAATAATAATAAGAGTAATAATGGTATTAATAATAATAATAATAATAATAATAATAAGCGTAATAATAATAAGAGTAATAATGGTATTAATAATAATAATAATAATAATAATAATAAGCGTAATAATAGTAGTAATAATAATAATAAGAGTAATAATGGTAATAATAATAACAATAAGAGTAATAATAGTAATAATAATAATAATAATGATAATAATAATAATCAAATATTAAATATGAATAAATGTTGCTGTTATTACTGTCACTACTAGCACCAATACAATAATAACAATATATTATTATTCTTATTACTACTATTACTATTGTTGTTGTGGATTGTAAAGTGGAAAAGTAATGCTAGGGAGAATAAAACAAGGTTAAGCAAACTCTTAATTTGAAGGTTGCTCAAAAATGTCCTGCTCTGTATGTAACCCTAGTTTAAGGGTGGGTGCGTATGAGCATGTGCAAGACAAAAAGCAACTGTTGGGTCAGGTGCTAGACGTCCACTAAATAAGACAAACTGTCTTGTCAGTGGATGGTGAGTGGAGAACCTCATGAGCCTTTACCTAGATTACCGTTAGAACTACAGGGACTGGAGCACACGGCTGCATTGAGCCACCCGACCCTTTCAAAGCCCTCCGAAACCTGCCTCGCTCACCCAGAGATCAGTCTGATCCAGGTACGGAGACGAGCGGTCAGAAAGGTCCACGAGAAGGCAATGAAAAAGCCCTGAAGCTCAAGGCGGCTTTGACAAAGGCTGACATTTTCACCGCCGCGAGGACCGCAGCTCATGCGAAGGGAGCATAGAAAATGTATTTTGGAGACATGAAAATATGGCTAATTTAAACGCAAAAATGCTGCATGCAAATGCAAACTTCAAATCAGGTCACACGCATGAAAGTCTTTCAAAAAATGCAGATTAAGTCCGTGATAATCTTTAGGATAGCTTTGCACAAACAGAATGGGCAGCGATGTTGCTTTGAGACAAATGAACTATTTCTGTAACTTGTTACCAAAAAAAGGGTGAAGTTTCGATATTTTATTAAAGTGAATTTTCCGCAGATACTTTTGGAAACCAGATTTAGGTCTAAAAGATTAATTGCTGTGAAAGAAAATCTATTAACATATCAATCCGAGGTAAACCGGGGAGACAAAACAAGGTCAACATTACCAAATGAAAATCCCAGAAGCCATAGCCCAGCTGAACTCCATTTACTGGATTAAAGGCATTTTTAATGTATTTGAATTTATTTTACACACGATGAATCATTACTAACAACTCATTAGTGGTGTTTGCTAAAGTGTTTAAGTATCATTCCAAAATCCAAATTCAGGGGGATAGCATCCCCGTTGTTGAAAAAGACAAAAACAGCATCACCTCTGTAAAGATATGCTGAATGAGTGTGACTCTGTATGTTAGCTAAATGTATAAGTATTTATGTATTTAATAAAAAAAAAAAAAGCATTCCATTCAGAAATCAGACTATTACCCTAAGCGTTTTGTCTTTAGCAACAACTGTTAGAGCTTTGGAGCCCTGAAAAAAGGGTGGGATGAGTGAGTGAGAGAGAGTGAGAGTGAGAGAGAGAGAGAGAGAGAGAGAATGAGAGTGAGTGAGAGAGTGAGTGAGTGAGTTAGTGAGTGAGAGTGTGAGTGAATGAGTGAGTGAGAATGAGTGAGAGAGAGTGAGAGAGAGTGAGTGTGAGAGAGAGAGTGAGTGTGAGAGAGTGTGTGAGAGTGAGTGTGTGAGAGAGTGAGTGTGTGAGAGAGTGAGTGTGAGAGAGTGAGTGTGAGAGAGAGAGTGTGTGAGAGAGAGTGTGAGAGAGAGTGTGTGAGAGAGAGAGTGTGAGAGAGAGAGTGTGTGAGAGAGAGAGTGTGTGAGTGAGAGAGTGTGTGAGTGAGAGAGTGTGTGAGTGAGTGAGTGTGTGAGTGAGTGAATGAGTGAGTGTGTGAGTGAGTGAATGAGTGAGTGTGTGAGTGAGTGAGTGAATGAGTGAGTGTGTGAGAGAGTGAATGAGTGAGTGTGTGAGAGAGTGAATGAGTGAGAGAGTGAATGAGTGAGAGAGTGAATGAGTGAGAGAGTGAATGAGTGTGAGTGAGAGAGTGAATGAGTGTGAGTGAGAGAGAGTGTGTGAGTGAGAGAGTGTGAGTGAGAGAGTGTGTGAGAGTGAATGAGTGAGAGAGTGAATGAGTGTGAGTGAGAGAGAGTGTGTGAGTGAGAGAGTGTGTGAGAGTGAATGAGTGAGAGAGTGAATGAGTGTGAGTGAGAGAGAGTGTGTGAGTGAGAGAGTGTGTGAGAGTGAATGAGTGAGAGAGTGTGTGTGAGAGAGTGAATGAGTGAGTGAGTGAATGAGTGAGTGTGTGAGAGAGTGAATGAGTGAGAGAGTGAATGAGTGTGAATGAGAGAGAGAGTCAGAGAGAAAGTGAGTGTGTGTGAGAGATTGAGAGAGTGAGTGAGTGAGTGTGAGTGAGTGAGTGAGTCTGAGAGAGAGAGCAAGTGAGTGTGAGTGAGTGAGTGAGTGTGTGTGAATGAGTGAGTCTAAGAGAGGGTGAAAGTGAGTCTGTGTGTGAGTGAGTGTGAGAGAGAACACACTTCAATTTCATGAATATGCATGTAGATTTTACTTAAAATGTTTTAAAAACAAACAATTTTATAGTCTGCGTAAGGTCATCTGCAGGAGCATGCGCACAAGAGTATACACACAGAGATTTCATACATTTTAAATCATACAACTAAGGGGAAAAATGTATGAAATGAGTGGATCAAACAAGCTTCTCGTTCTCTGCAAACTTGTGCTACATGGCATGAAATATTGATTTTCAGTAAGGTCTGAGAGGAAGAACTACACTTGATATCTTTCAGGTCTAGCGGCGCGTAGAGACATGAACATTCACACATTAATAATTAAAAGCTCTTAATTAATTGAAACAAGCTCAAGAAGCTTAAAACGCAGAAGAAACCCCGTTGTTTTTCTACTGTGCTAAATGGCTGTCACCTCTGACACAGCAGAAAGCATCATTTGACATCATTTAGGTTCTGCTACAGTAGATCATGTCATAAAGCGAGCATGAGACACTTCTGAAAGTAGCACCTGAAAGCAATTACTCTGAACACTTCAACATATTTATCTTAAGTCAGAAGAGCGAGGCAGCTCCAGCCCGTGAGGTTCAGCAAGAGCAAGACAGATGAGGGGAAAATACGACCAGAGAGAGAAAAAAAAAGGGTGTTCAGAGCCAAAACAAAATACAGTATTAAACCCACAGGAGCTTGTGCCTCGGTCATCTCATTAGTGACCATCAGCTCATGACAGTTTGAACCCGGTACAAGTAAAAGATGCTGCCATTTAAGCGATAAATCATGGCCTCTAATAATGCTCTTAACAGTTCAGTCATAACAGTGATGAGAAACAGATGAAGTTGAGCAGATATATATACACTCCTAGTGGTCTTTTAATGGTCTCAACCAAAATCACTGGGTCAGGAATTGCACAAATACTGTAGATAAAGTAACTTAGCGCAGAATAGCCTTCCCCAATTTTGACAGAACAAAAAATCAGAGCTGTTCTACTCAATGTTAATGACTTCAAACAGCTCATGAGTAGTTGCAAAATGTCTCTCAGTTCGTTTTAGTTTAATGCGAGACCAAACAGGGCTCAAATCTTGACTGACCATGAGCAAAACATGAGCCTGATGGTTCTCAAGCCACTTCTTGGTTGTCTTTATGAATAAACACCTGTCCATTCTTCTTTTAATGCTTTGGAGTACAGAAAAGTTATTTAAGGTGCAATATGTATTTTATTCGTCCGCTAGGGGTCGCTAAACTCTTCAAAACGATAACAAAGGCGTAGTTTGATGACGCAGTGAATGAGTGGAACAAGGAACTTGTCGTCATGCCGACTGATCTAATAATATTTATGGGGAAATAATGTTTATGGATGAGTGAAGGCATGTTTTTATCATGACTGTGGTGTGAAGCAGGACGCGGGTGAGAATCACGGACGCGGTCACTAATGAGAGACGGATATCAGTGGCACACGAGAGTCCCGGCGGATATAAAGAAACGAGGACATTTCATTCTACCGAACTACTCATAAGTGCTGAAACTCTACTCATACAGGTCAGTTTATTTGATGAGGAAACGCAGCGCTGCTTCTAACGTCACAATATCATACTGAACTGTGTTTGAGTGTGTGGAAAGTTCTAATGTTTAGTATTAGTTTGTTGTCTGTATAAAGTTAGATCAACATTACAGTGTCATACTGAGTTATATAACATTGATTAGTCTTATGTATCCTACATCTGCTCACCTCGTCTAATAACGTGTAAGAGCGTCTCTGTCGAGTCAAAGTGTGTCGCAAAGCTCTCGGAAACCCCACGCCGATATTGATCCTCGTTTTATTTCTCCTTATGTCCCAAAGTTTGCTTGTCATGGTCCATTATGTTCGAACGAAACAACTAGACGTTACACAGCTGTCCGTGTCTGTTGCCATGGTTACTGTGCAGTAGAAGCAGAAACCAGGAATAACGCAGACATTACGTCACTGACAGGCGCAAGTGACAAGTGTCACTGTTTATATTATTCTTGGAAGTATTTAGGATAGTGTAAGCACACAGCTGAATGAAATATAGAACACTGTGCAAGTGGTTTTTGGATATTTTAATATAAACATTTTACATATTGTGCCTTTAAGTGACTTCTCGCAGTAAACTAGCTCACCAGCACCAGCAGCTAAAAAGGCTCGGCACACAATGACACCTCTTCCTCCATGCTTCACGGTGCTAAAGATGCATTTATTATTGTATTTCTCAGCAGATTTCTGAAGACACCGCTCTGGGGCATTAATGTGATTCATCACACCACACACAACTTCCCATATTCTGCCAAAAAACATGTCATTCTGTCTTTGTTTTTTCTAAGACAGCAATGGCTTTTTAATTAGTTCATTTGCTTAAATGTCGCTAATTTCCTGAACAACGATTTGTGGTTAAGGCAATTTCAAAGCACTTGGCAGAAGTCACCAAAATTTGCTTTGCAAAGTAAATAAAATGGACGGACAGATGAAATAACCTTATCTATCTATCTATCTATACACACACACACATATATATAGACACACATATACATATGTATGTATGCATGTATGTGTATATATGTATGTGTATATATATATATATATATATATATATATATATATATATATATATATATATATATATACATATATACACATACACACACATAATATATATATATATATATATATATATATATATATATATATATATATATATATATATATATATATATATATATATATATATATATATATATATATACACACACAATTATATATCTGTATCTATCTGTATATCTATCTATCTATCTATCTATCTATATCTATCTATTTATCTATACACATACACATATATATAGACACACATATATACATATGTATGTATGTGTATATATTTGTATATATATATATATATATATATATATATATATATATATATACATACATACATACACAATATATATATATATATATATAATATATATATATATAAATATATATATCCATCCATCCATCCATCTATATATATTATATAAGCAACTTCATTCTCCAAATGTTGCCAATGGCTTTTCTTGGTCAACTACTAGTCAATTTCTTTTCTAACTGGGGCAGAGAGACTGGGGCTTTTCTAACAGGGGCAGTTACAACAAAACCTTGCAGGGAACGGTGTTTAATCAAACAATGTATTCTGAGAGCTTCCTTTATGAGCATGGTAGAAAGGAACTAATCGCTCTTCACACAAGATCTTTTTTATCTTTAGGGAAAACATCATAAAAGTGATGCATTCAAGATATGTACAGAGAGAAGAATACCGCACTAAATGAATAATGAAACCTGTGATATTTCCCCAAGGTTGGATTCAGAAACCTGAGTGGGAGAGCGATCTCTCATATGAACGCAGTCAGTAAATTACACCCAGATCTCCAGCCAAAGTCTGCTCTGCGCCGGCTTCCCTTTGGCCGCAATACAAGACGTGCCGTAATAGCGCAGCAGCCTGCTCACATCTGGTTTGTGTAGTAGTACAAACATCTATGTTTGAGTCCAACGCTTGTTTCACACCGTACACGAAAGCAGAATGCATTCATCTTAGCACCAATATGAACTGATTACAGTATTTAACAGCTACATTTCTTTTTACTGGTCACACAAATCTGTCAATTTGCAATGACTGACAAGTTTAACATTCATGGATAGAAGTTGAAAATTATGACTATGCTGTGAAAAGAAATGTCAGCAGCACCATTCAAAATTTTGAGGTCATTCTTTTTTTTTTTTTAATTAATACTATTTAAGCAAGGGCTGAAGTGACAGTAAAGACATGCCGGTATTTCTTTTCTAAATAATAATAAAAAAAATATTTATGTAATTGTTTTGAAAACTGCAGTAAAACCATTAATGTGAAATATTAACACAAATTAAAATAACTTCATTTTAAAACATTTTAAAAATGTCATTTATTTCTGTGATTGCTCCATTGCTCCAGTATATTTAAAAAATATTATATATATAAAAAGATATCATATAAATATATATATATATTTATTTATTTAAACATCTCTCTTATATATATATATATATATATATATATATATATATATATATATATATATATGATATCTTTTTATATTTTATATATAATATTTTTTAAATATACTGGAGCAATGATGCTGAAAATTCAAAAGCTATATATTTATATATATATATAAATAATGTTATATTATATACTGGAGCAATGATGCTGAGAATTATACACATATACATACATATAGACATTTTCATACATATACACATTCACACACACACACACATATATATATACACATATACATACGCACAACATAATACAATATAAACTTTTGAGCAGCAGTGTCGATTTCATAATGATCGAATTTTATCATTTATAAGAGAAATACTCAATTTTTACAGCATGCCTGTTGTTCTGCTACAGTGATCTACGCTCTTGCTTTACTTAGTGCTGCTTGTGTGTGTGTGTGTGTGTGTGTAAAACAGGCCTAAAACTCACCTTGTCCAACCTTATTCAGTCTGATAAAGAACACAACAGAGATCTGCCGACATAATTGTGCTTCTGCTGGCTGGTGCATTTCTCTGTGCTGAATTAATTCTGCATTAATACCAGATGTGTACAGCAGTGTGACAGACAGCTGAGGAATAATGGATTCATCTAAGGCTGAGCAGGCATCTTTTTAATAGGACAGATATACGGTAACATGGGGCCATTGTATTTATAATACAAGGGGGATGAATGGGCGGCATGGCGGAATGGAAGCAGAATTTATCAGCGGCGGATCCTGTTGCAGCTCTTTTCAATAGAACACTAAAGTCTCTGTGTTCAGACACACTGAGTCGGCCTTGACATTGTGACATGTCACATCAAAGACGTAGAGGGGGAAATTTCTATTTGCAACAAAAAAATACAAGCTTAACAATACCAGTAAGCTAAAATGTGCTAGAAAACGCATCTCCGCGATGGTCGGCACCAATATTTAGTTGTCAAGGGCATGTCTGGAAATGATAAACAGTGTCGTCGTACCGTAGCCATTCAGATGAAAATGAGGGGCTGGTTGAAAAGACGAGATGGATGGCATGAGATGACAGGAATGAGAGATAGATAGAGAACAGGCTTTCAGCATTGTGATGAAACGAGCCACAGGGACACACCTGTGCTCACTGATAAAGCAGAACTAGTGAGAACGTGGAGCCGTACTGACCCTGAACGTCATCCTTCACCATATCAAAGGAAGAACAGGAAGCACTGGTGCGATTTCACAGACTACCGCCAAACTAAAGAGCAGGCCTGTCGAGTTGCAGTACTTTGGCACAAAGTCCGCACTAAAATAATATTGGTAGTGCATAGGTCGGTGCCTAGAGGCTGTCTGACCACAAGATCGCCATTGTCAAACATTTGCGTGTGCATTTGCATGGCTGAAACGAGTCTTTGTCAAATTATGATGATCTCTTCTTGTAAACACAGTCAGTTATGCGTATATAAGGGAATCTGAAGTTAAAATCCGAATGCGAGATACTGCACATTACTGACGGTTTTCATGAATAATAAATGATGATTACTGGTAAAAGTTTCCTTGATTCAATGCTTGGAGGATTACATTACATTTCCATATTTCATTTGATAATATTTATGTTCATATGCAAGTTGAGCTCATTTGTTAAACTGCTTTTGATATTGCCATATGAAAGAGTCATTGTGGTTTATTTTTTATTATTAATACTTTTATTCAGCAAGTATGCATTGAACTGATCAAGCGTGACCTTTAAGGCACAATGTTGCGGTTAAAATAAAGGATATCCACCAAATAATCCTGAAAAAGAAAAATATTATGGTTTCCACAAAAATATTAAACATTGATAATAACATTAAATATTTTTTGATCAGCAAATCAGAAAATTCTGCTTTGTCTTCACAGGAATAAATTACATTTTAAAATGTACTAAAAGAGAAAACGGTTCTATTAAATTGAATTAATATTTAGCGGCTTTATTTACTCATGTTTGATCAAATAAATGCAGCCTTGGAGAGAATGAGAGACTTCTTTAATAAATAAATACATCACCTGAAAGAGATAAACCAAACAATCACAAGAGAATGAAAGATACCATTAAGTACTTCATCCGTTGACCTTTACCCAAAGGTTGCCACAAAAGGCACAGTTGGATCATTCTCACCAGACGATAAAGTGGTCTGAAAGCATCAAGATCAGATAAAAGGAGCCACTCAGGGACAGGAAGAAAGGAAGGACTGCTTTACACACACCTGCCAAAACACTCTGAAAACGTCACGTCAACGATCACATTTTCCTTTTCCTCTCACTATTTCCTCTGTCTGAACAAGATAAATGTTTGAAAGAAGATCTAATCCAAACAGATAACTTGAGTTCTTGAGTGTTTGCGACGGATTCATGAAAAGATTCGGCTCAAAAGAGTCATTTGTTTCTGAATAATCCAACGATGAGAAACCCGCACACTGTTTAACTATTCCCTGTGTTTATTTAAAAAAAAAAAAAAAACGTTTCCGTTGGACATAATTCGGAAGTGTGTACCATCTTTTCTTTGAGATCGGCTACTGAACAACACAATAAAAAAGACAAGTGGCCTTTGTTATTATTTCACATTACAGATTTGTCTTGCCGCGATTCAGAAGAGTCTGTACATCTTTGCATTTTAGCATCCAAAACAGGCTGATGAAAACAGAACGAAACTAGACCAATAAATATTGCGGATCTGCACAGAGAAACTCATTTCTTGTCATATAACGGACTACGTTGCATTCAAAATGAAGTCGGGAGCCATCCCAAATCTGATGATGCAAGTCCGTGACCTTTCTGGAGAGGCAGACAACGGACAGAAAAGACCACCATTGCGAAATAAAACCTGCTGTCAAGCAGAAACTCTTGCTAGTGTGTTTCAGCGAAGACTTTAACCTTTACAGAACCCACAACAGCCAAAGGAAATGAGGGAACTGGAGCAGAGTGATTCTATCAAACATCAGCCGATGAAATATCACGCCAGCTTATGTTGTGTCAGTGCGTCCGAGTGGATACACTTCAGGACAAGTTCAGTTCCTTCCTGAAAAGAAAAATCAACAACTATGATACACTACACTTTTGCTGTGAGACGTAAATAAGCACGTTATTTCACTAATACAGGCCTCTAAGTGAGTATTCGAGTGAAGGGTTTTCCTCAAGGATGGTTGGGGTCCATCCCAACGAGCAAGACTAGCAGACATATCTCTTCCTGTCAAAGTGGGTGGTAGAAAGAAAGACTACCAAACTGACATCGTAAAACTAACCAGAGTTTTATTTGTAACATTATAAATGTCTTTCCTGTCACTTTTGATCAATTTAACGCATCGTTTCTGGATAAAAGCATCATTACATTATGGGTAATGTAGTGTATAACTACATCTTCAGTATGCAATGTACTTATAAAATATTTAAAAAAAAGATGTACCATGCTTTTACACGGTTTCTAAAGTGTTTAAACACTGGCCAAACCAAGACATCTGAGCTGTGCCTCAACGGCTGGAGCATTTATTTACTCGAGTGACATGTCCCTAAAACTACAGCAGTCAGTGAACTGTAACAAACAAAACAGCCTTGCTCGGTTATTCAAACAAAACATTTGCCAACGAAAATAATGCAAAAGCTGATGGAAGGAAGGGGCCGAAAATGAACAAAAGCTGACATTAAAGGGTTGGTTCACCCAAAAATGAAATTAGTTATTAATTCCTCACCATCATTTTGTTCCAAAAAACTTTCGGAACACAAATTTAGATATTTTTTATGAAATCCGAGAGCTTTCTGATCCCCCATACCACTTTCAAGGCCAGAAAAGGCAGTAAAGAGATCATTAAAATAGTCCATGAGACTACAGTGGTTCAACCTTAATTGAAGAAATTGTTGAATTAAATCGGGCTTTGATTTCGTTTTCTTGCGCACAAAATGTGTTCTCGTCGCTTCATAAAAGTAAGGTTTAACCACTCTAGTCACGTGGACTATTTTAACCGTCTTTACTACCTTTCTGAGCCTTGAAATTGGTAATTGTGCTGCTTTCTATGTGGGACCAGAAAGCTCTCGGATTTCCTCTTAAATTTGTATGTTCTGAAGATGAACGGAGGTCTTATGGGTTTTGGAACCATATGAAGGCGAGTAATTAATAACAGAAATGTAATTTTTGGCTGAACTAACCCATTAAAGTGACAAATTACTTAAGGGATGAAAAATCTATGTCTGAAGTCTGTAGCCTGTGAATGTGTTCAGACGTCCCGGCGGTAACTGAGATACAGGACCTGCCAGCAAACCTATGAAGATCTGGTTCTTAAACCTGATCAAGCTGTGATAATCCTTCCAAAACGTCCACCGACGTGTGACCCCTTTCGCATAAACCAATTTTCGCCCTGTCAGGGTATCCCGTGGTGCGAAAAGACAAGCGAGACGCAGATGCGGTGAGCTGCATTCCAGACAAATGGAAGGAATACAAAGTATTGCGCAAGATTTCATAGACAAACTGAGGTTTGGCTTCAAAAGTGCTTGTAACAAACAGATTGCAACAGTAATCGTGCTTAACCTAAATACAGTATGGCGCATCTGAAAATACCACGGCCTATTAACACTGGAGATTATTCTAGTGGCTTCTAAACGGCCTGGGCTCGGTAATCCAATTATGTTCGTTCATGACTAAACGGCCAGAGCTAAAGCAGCATAAAACGCCTGAACGGAGACAGGAAGGAGAGCTGGATGCGTCTAGCTCCTCCGTGTGTGTTTTAAGGTCACATTTTTGACGTAAATTAAAGGTTTTGTTACTGAGAGATGGCGAGTTGACGTCGAGAGACATGACAGTAATGGTCGGACGGAGATGACTGTTAAGACTTGCCTTGTTGAACATGTCTGGGAAGGAACGGAGGTGCTGTGATGAAACTCGGGAATAAATCTCAATCTTCCACACCGAAACAAACACCCTGACAGCAACGGCAAACCCGAGGGGGTAAATCCAAGCAGTGAATCATGAATAAAATGCGTTAAGCAGCAGATAAAAACAATAAAGCAGGAGGGCCGGATTCGGCACGTTCGAATTCGAGCTTTGGCCGACTGCGAAGGGTTCACTTCTCCGCTTCAATGAGTGCCGGCTCATGTCCAATCAGACACCTGCGGAGCGAGGAGAGTCAGGCCAAATAATCTGAATGTAAACCTCTTCAACCTCGCAACCTCTCCAGACGCCACCCGCGGAGCGGCGCGCTTGGGAGCGATCTCGTGCGGCAACAGGTTGGAAGAGTCAGGGACTATTGAAAAGCAAGCAGAATTTACGTGGTGTTCAAAACATCCTGAAAAACGAACCCCAAAAACATCAACCGACGGAAAAGAATTCAATAAAAACCGGCAAGTGGCCACTTATTTCTGATTGTGTTTGTGCTGCCGGTGATATAGTGTGAAATTACAGCTTAGCCCAGCTCAACTGTGAGGGCTGAAATGAGCCTGGTTCCTCCAAAGGTCCGTCTCAGCAGTTCGGCCTGACCTTAACCCCCCCCGACGCTGCCACCAGTAGGGCTGAAAACGCGATAATACGTCACACTGCGCACTGGGGAAAATCTGAAAAAATAAGACCAAACGGCTGCAACTTCATTTACTCAATCGGAATGAGACGTGTACTGGTCTAAGCCGGGCCATTTCTCGTATGAGACCAGATGTGAGAGCAGATTTGCCCATGCAAATTTTGATCTTATCAACGAGAAGACTCAAGAGGTCAAGCGGCTTGACGGACAAGCCATTTGTGGAAAGGGTAAACGAAGGACTGTTATAATCTGCTTGAAATAATTCGAGCATTCAGATGAAATGGGCCTTGATTTCCTCTCACCAAAACTAACTCATGTGTCATGATAATGGACTTTTTGGTTTTCAGACACATACTCCTCATTGTTATGCAGAGAGCTGCAGGGTTGTAATAAAGTTTTCCTGTAATGACTGGATAATATGAAGTGCCTTTCCTTGAAGCAAGCTTATATTTAACACGCTTTACATTAACAGGCTAATCAGCCTTGAATTTTATGGTTGTGATTGGCCATCAGAACCACAGGCCTTGAAATATAGATTGGAAAAGGGCTTTTTGAAGACCAAATCGTGTATTTTACAAAGAATTTTTATATTCCAAATATTTCATACTTGAATTTTTGTATTGAAAGAATGGTAAATATTGGTAAAATGTACCAAAGATGACATGGTAACACTTTACAATAAGGTTCATTAGTTAAACATTAGCTAACGAATACATTAGTATGAACTAACCATGTTACTGTATTTACCAATCTTTGTTAACGTTAGTAATAGAGCAGAGCATTGACTAATGTTAACAAGATTTTAATAACGTATTAAAAAAAACACGGTGTATTATATTTTATTATACTGCGCATATTCTAAACATTCACCAACTAATCATAATATGCACTGAATTCCCTAACTTAGGCACTGAAACTGCTGCGAGTTGTCTCTAAACTGCGTGGAAGAAATATTACAGCAAAACAAATCAATTGTCATAGTTTCGATTTTAGGCAAGCTACTAACATTTCTGAAAAAACAAACAAATCTAATCAATGCTAATTAACAACGACAGAAAACCAAATTAGGAATTCCCGCGGCGGATGAACTGCGACCTATGGAAACACAGCGAGAGTGCAATCTGATAAAGTCCAGGCTGTTCTTCATCTTGTGTTCTGCAGCTCGTCACTCAGTGCCGATAGCCCTGCAAATGTACCAAAGACGGATAGAAACACGACGCCTGAGAGCAGCTTCCTCCTGAGACCTCTGTCTGTTCCATCTTCTCTTGCCTTCTCTCTCTGCTTGCATAATTCATAAAAAATAGACCATTCTTGTCGAATAGTTATGGGTCTAATATGTTTACACAGCACTCTGTGTGTTGAAACAAATGTCATATTCTTTAAGTATGGCTGCCGTTTCACATTTCTGAAATGTGAAAACACCCGAGCTGAATTTGAAGGAGGTAACACCAGAGACGGGAGATAAATTGGCCTTGCTTTTAATAGTAGGAAACACTGGTCCACTGGGAACCAGAAGGCCATGAGAGACGGGGAGAAGTGAGTCATCCATGCAAATGTACAAAAAATACATTTAATTGGCTGGGTATGCTAAAGAACATCAGCATCTGCTATAACACTGATTAACTGCTCAACCGAGTGCACAACATTAACAACACAAACAGGCCATTATGTGGGTGAAAAACTCAAGACGTACCTGGTCATTACCTGATTAAAGCTCAAGTCTCAAGTGGCACTCTGCTTGCGATTTGTGATTATGGCAGAAGAGTGTGAATTGTTAAGCATAACAACAACTCACACTGTTCTGCCATAAATCACAAATCAACAAACGCACGCTGAAGACACGTGACGGGATATGAAGATGCAGGGACTGCGGCAATGAAAACTTCAGAAGTGCTGACATGCCAAAGGAAGCTCTGATGTAGCGCTTGATGGAGAGGAATGAATAAGATCTATTATGAAGGTGTAGAACGAGCTAATTTTACAACCCAGAGGGAATAGATTTCTTTAGAGGAAAAAAGTCAACTACATTTTAAAACAGCACTACTGTATGTGCTTGTCTGATATAAAAAAAAAGAAAAGAAATATAACATACATACATTATATATATATATATATATATATATAAAATATAAATAATGTATAAATATATATATATATATATATAACATTTTTATTTTACATTTTTGTATTTTATTTAAATTATATAATATATACATAAATAAATATAATATATAAATATACTGTATATATGTATATATAGTACTTTATTATATATATATATATATATATATATATATACATTTTTGTATTTTATTTAAATTATATAATATATACATATATAAATATAATGTATAAATATATATATATGATAATTTAAATAAAATACAAAAATGTAAAATAAATAAAGAAATGAAAAATTCTTAAGATGTAGAAAATAAAGTAAATAAAATAACATTAAAATTAAAAAATAAAATAAAATAAAAATAAATTAAATTAAATTAAATCCACCTGAACCAATTCTTGCCTTGCTGGAAACAAAAAGGCCATTTCTAAATACACATGACTGGAAAAACAGGTTCGAGAACTACACAATACAGCTTTTATTCTCCACGTCAATCACGTCTAGGTGCAAGTCAGGAACATTTGAGACTAGTCGCTTTTACTTTGAACTGTGTCTTATTCCATCTGGATGTACTAAAAAGAGGAGTTGCGCGAGATGGGATGGTGAGAGATCTAGAGGAGTTACGGTTAAGACGGAAATGCTGAAACCTAGAGATAAATAAGTGACAGCCTGAGCTTTTTGCACTTTTACATCTAATGTACTCCGTCAAAGAAGGCCAGTGGAGAGATGGATTGAGATCACAGACCTGAATACCTGCACTTATCGCCACTTATCACCTGCGCTTACGATTCTGAGGTTAATGCGAGAAGCATGCT
>CM074282.1:822500-1075000 GCA_037194245.1 Opsariichthys bidens | reverse complement strand
GCTCATAAAAACACTGCGACTGGCTCACCTTGAACTACAGACTGTAAAAAAAAAAAAAAAAAAAAAAAACAAGAGGGGGGGGGGGGGGCTACAAACACACTTCTCTCTCACACACACACCAAATACAAAGAAAGGAAACAATACAACAGAGCTGATAAAGCTCTGCTGGGATTGAGCAAAGATACAAACAAGCTCCCACAGGAGAGTGAAATCCGAGTACAGATATTTTCTGCAGATCTGGGAACCCATGACTGCTGGGTATCTTAATGCACATGTTACGAGAACAAAACATCACTCACAGGATACGGAGCTATAAAGAGAACATGCTTCAGAGCGCATCTTAGAATTAAAAAAAAAAAAAAAACTCTAATATTTCTACAGAAAACCCCTTTGATGTTTTATTCTCCTCGTATTTACCAGCAGTAGAGAAAGCTCGCACTATTACGCCTCCAACAATGCGTGACCCACGCCGGCAAAATGAGTCGAAATGCACACGGCCTAATTACGAGCTACAGGCAAAACAAGTCAAAAATGTCAATTTTGTTTGAAATTTGAGGTTCACAAACGAGTTCATTAAGCCTTCGTCTAGCGAGCCAAATGCTTCAAATTAAAACAGCAATTAAACGTCTAAAAGTATGTTTTCTGTGAAGAGTACCTTTCCTGCGTCCATGAAAAATGAGCGCCTCACCACTCACGCTTCCCCTCAGCACAGGTTTGGTAATGTTTTAAAGCGCAGTATCGTAACTTTGTGAATTTTCAGTGAGTTTTTGATGGAAAGAGTCTGACCCAATGAAATGCGATTCCAATGAAACTCATCCTGACGTAAACAGTCGATTTTTCTCGTGCTAACTGACAGATCCAAAGCGTGCGCGCAAAGACAACATTCCAACATACACAAACATTATTACAATACTTCAAAATATTGAAGTAAAATATTAGGAGAAAAAAGTTGCATATATATTTTTCCTACAGATATTTGGTTTGGACGAGGTGTGTGCACCAAATTATGTGTTATTAACAGGGGTTTTAAGGCTAAGTGATTTTCTTTTGGAACCTTCGGAAAAGTCAAGATTGACTTTGCGGACTCTTTCGACTTCAAACAGGTGTAGCTCAGTCTTTTATTCTCCAATTCCAACATTTTTAATAGTGATTGTTAAAGAAAACAATAACTCATTTTTGAAAATTTGCTCATTTTGTAATTATGCAATATATCTTAGTGCGTCAAACTCATGCATAGCCCATGTATACATTGTGTATAGGTAACGTTCTCTTACTGGTGCAGAGTGCCAATTTGACAAAAGGTGGTAGGCCAAAAGTTTGAGAATCACCGTTTAAAAAAAAAAAAAACCCGATGGAGGTTTGAACAAACCGAACTCGAACAGCAGTTTCAGCTTTACATTATATTGCATCAATATTTCAGATACTGTAATTTAGCACCTGTGGCATGAAACCGCAACGCTCATTTAGCCTTTGTCATGTGATGTTGAACAGTCTGACCACAGATGTCTTGTGGTCTCGTCTAACGGTTTATGAGGTGAAATATTTGCGTCTCTGCACGGTCTCTGGGCAACCAAAGAATAATGACCCACTTATTGCTTAGCATAGGCAAACAGCTATTATACGCCATCAAAACAATTTCATAACGGTGCCCAGGCGGTGCAGCAGAGAGATATATTGCATCACACTGGTAAATATCTGGTTCAGTGAAAGATAAATGATGTCTAGGGGTGTTATGAGGGGCTTTTGCACCAGGTAGTTATAAGGAACTCAACAGGGCAATCCCCTGAAACTAAATTTTCCTTGAGCAACATTTACCTGGTTGCGTGTGCACAGACAGCAGGAACTGATGTTAGTAGGCCAACAGTCACTTCATTTAACGACGTCAACATCTCGAGGATGGAGATAATCGGAGCGGTGTTTTTGTTGTGCGATGCGGGTATTGTGACGACGGAGATGGAATGTAGACGTACAAGTTATGCGATTGAAAGGGCAAAAAGGAGATTTAAGAGGTGAAATCTCCTACAACAACTTGCAGATGTACATAACTATTTGTGAACCCGTCGTAAAGCCTGAGAATGTTCCTTCTGCCGTGAATTAGACTGGCTTGTAGAGTAAAAAAGTGGGTCAAAAATACCCAAAAAACCTCCACAAGACGAGTCAGAAGTTCACTCCCGAGTCTTGTGCAATCTTCTCCCTGCACACATGAATGTGTACAAAGTCAACAGGGAATCAGTAAAAGTTAGAAGAGGCAAAAGCAGCGATGCAAAACCTCCACTGACTCTGCAATTACTAAAGAGCTGCCCAGACTGTGCTTTGCTTAAAAAAATATAAAGCTAACCGAATCACTGATATTGATGAGGAAGAGGGAGAACCCTTAGAGAAAACTATATGGACATTAAAAAAAAAAAAAAAAAAAAAAATCCATATTCAACAGACAGGAGCACAGTTATAATACAGATTAGATGTCAAACAAAATAGTTTTTTTTAGTCTGATTCAGATTATTTTTGTGTGAGCCAATCATTTTAACAAATTCAATTTTAATGAATTAAATGAGCGCCCTAATAATAATGTATTGTTAAATGGCATTCAATAATAATAATTTTTATGGCATATTTATGGACGCAATGAATAAAAATCAATACGTATCCAATCTTTTTGATTACATATAACGGTTAAGTTTGCAATTGTGGCTTAACGAATGACTAAAAAAAAAGCAATAAAATAAATGTCATAAGTAATTTCTTCAATTATCAGGGTTGATATGACGATGTCAACTTTTTCCATATATATATATTGATCCGTATGTAAATGCACAATAAACAGTGAAAGAGAACTGAATTCGAACAGACATGTGGCTTTCTGTGCACATCCCAAGAGCAAGAGCGCTGAATTCAGTTCACTTTCATGGCGTAATGCTCTTGAACAGTTCAAATACGCACATTTGTGTGTCAAAATGCCCATCTTGGCGAGTATTCACTAGGGACGTGACGAGATCTTGTGATATTAACCTGACAATATTTGTCGTTGAGGTGAAAAGCGTCTCGCGGTATCAGCATGACGGAGTTGAGTTTGTGGCAAAACCGTTTACAGTGCATTATATTGTCCCATCTTTTACAAAACATATGATCAGTCATATTATACAAAAAAAAAAAAAAAAAAAAAAAAAAGTGTTAAAATATCATCTCAGTGTATCGTCACACCCCTAGTATTCACGCAAACACAGTCAGTTAAGTCTAAAGTGAAAGTGAACACACGGGCGAAATTCTCATTCTATTAGATCCTTGCGTAAGGTCATGTTTGGTTCGATTCAAACGAACCCTGGTGCGATCGCTCCGTGAGTGCGGTTCAAATGTGAACGCTGCCATCCGAACCCTGGTGCCGACAGAGACCGCTAAAAAGACGGGTCTCGGTCCGCTTCCAAACGAACTCTGGTGCGGTTCGATCGATATATGAACGCGACACGGACCAAAGACGTGTAAACGAACCAAAAACAGGATGTGATGTCACGAGAGTCAGCTGATTTGACCAGATCGGAGTATCCAAAATGAGTCGAGGGCAAACGTGGAGCGACGAGGAGGTGAAGTTTCTGGAAATCCTGCTGCTGTTCTAAATGTTTTGAACATTTGATGAGCTCTTCGTGATTCTCAGCTGGTCAAAATAAAGCATGAAATGATGGCGTTTAATCCAGAACACAGCGTTGTTTTGAGTGTTCGGTAAGCGAGATCCGTCGAGAAATATACGTCATAATAGCCGTATGCCTTTGGTTCGGTAACTTTAGGTTCGCTGTTAAAAATGCCAGTGTGAACGCCGAGCGGACCAGGACTACATGATTTGTTTTTGTTTCTTGGTCCGGACCGAACGAACCCAACCGACCGAACTACAAGTGTGAACGCAGCCTTAAAATGATAGAAGACTCAAATAGGCCAAAAGAAAATCATTCACTGCTCTTGATTGAACATCTTTCACGGCTTTATTATAAGCTGTGTGTAATTCATACAGAGCAATTCACACTACGCCATGGTGTATGTTATGTTAGAAGGCATGGTCTTTGACTTTGAAACCCCTGCTCTAATGCGTACTTCAGATGAGCCTGCGCTAGAGAGAACGGAGAGGGATGGACACAACGAGCCACACTGTGCTTGAGTGCTGTAGATAATGCTACGTCTCTGATTGGCAAGCCTTATAAAAAAGGGAAGGGATTTTCTATTTATATGCTTTTGATGAGGTTTTTCGATCCCCCAGCAGTATAGTGTCTCTGTCTGAAAGGTTATCTCACTCGGGTTTGAGTCCAGTTGGGATTTGTGGTCACTGCAACACAGCAGTCTTTTACAGCAGTCGATGAATCTGACCTTCGATGATGCTGGCTTTTACAGGAATAAAAGAATCCCGCAGCATAAAAGACGAGAGATCAGGGCTGTTGATACAGTGAAGTGGCTCTCCTCCTCCGTTCTGCTCCGGGGTCGGATTTCTCTGTAAAGCAATCTGATCATAACTTGTAAAACAACCGAATGTGGTAATAAGGATTCAGGAATGACCTGATTGAGCCAAAAATGCTACGCAAATAAAATCGAGATCATGCGCAAGAATAAACAAAGATTAATCATATGGAGTTGCCGAAGAGCAACTCTGGATGATAAATGCAAGCTTGATTCGCAGATAGCCTTCACTTAGATAAACACCTTTTAGCTTCTCAAAGATAACCGGATGATTGTGGAGGTCAAATAAAGCAGCATGACTAAACTCCAATGGCTACGATTATCACACACACACACACACACACACACGCGCAAAAAAGAAGCCTTTCGTGCATCAGAAACGAGTTGCTTAGTATTCCAGAGACAAGCTGAATATTAATAACCGTTTCACAGGGGATTTTTGTGGACTCTTTCATTGTTGGAATTGCTTGAGGGTAGAAAGAAAAGCCTTTCAATTAAAAGTTGTTTAACACTCTTCATTAAAGCATTGGACCCAGATACAGTTTTCTCTCTCGCCTTAAATTGAGGCGGTAGAATGTACTGAAGAACTTCCGATGCTTAACTAATGGTAAACCCCTGCAGAATGTCTAATGAAATTACCTCAATAAAGAGCCACATCAAACAAAGCATCATTTTTGTCCACTTTATCTTGCATGGGTTGTGTCTTCATTTGCTCATAAACTTTGTTTAGTCATTTCTGGAACGATCTGCATGAAGTATTGATTCCCTTTTGCCATGATTAATAACATTCGTGCCGTCAGTTCTGGTCTCGGTTTCATTCTCCCTACTGGGAGAAGTTCTAATGACAAAATAGTTCAGCACATCCCATAATACTGAAGAAAAATCATAAAAGGCTGATAATTCCAGCTCTAAATCTGTTGGGGTGAGTCACATCCAAAGCAGAAAATAACTGATATACTCACTGTGAACACTTTTTTTTTTTAATCATCAGAATTGTGATGTAATTACGGATCGCGGGCGGGGGGTGGGGGTGGGTTGACGTCAGTGTGTTTTAATAACGAAAATATGGATCATGTCATTGCATTTGTGTTTGAATAATTAGTTTTTGACTTGAAACAGTTGCATATTAAACTTAAATTTGGTTTATCCTTCCTATTTTGTTGTTTTCGGGGACGTGTTAGAGCGGGATTCTGTTAGGTGGTCCTTAGAAAAAAAATTGGAAGATAAAGTGTTCCTTGGGCTGAAAAAGTTTGAGAAACACTGATTTAGACCATCAAAAGCATGCATTTCATTATACTTTTCCATTCTTTGACTCCTTTTAGCTACAAATTGATAGTAAAATGCATAACGAATGCGCTTTCTTCATGTCTGCTTGCACATTAGCTAAGGGTTTGTTTTGAACCCCATCCTTCAATAACAGACACTCTTGCTAAGCTGAGGATCAAATCAACATGAACTGGAACGCATTGTACAAATACACTAAAACATTCAGATCACAAATTTTAGCCGTTTCAAACATTTCTTCTTCTAAAATAATAATAATAAAATCACACAGAAAGGATTCCTCAAAATAGGACCCATTTAAGTTATGCGGACATGGTTGTTTTAGGTGGGGGGAAAAAAAACGAAAAAACATCTGAACTGATAAGAGAAAGTCAGGAAATGTGGAGCGTCTCCTCGTACAATAACACCAGACTTGTGAGTCAGAGACTCGTCGTCTGATTAACAAGTGACGATCCTACGAGCTCTCCAGAAGAGCGAAGGTCGTCGTTCCGTCAGCGCAGGAGATGATGCACGCAACTTTTCAAAGCCTTATCAAAAAGTCATTATTCTGATTGTGTTGCATTATTCAGGCGCAATCTCACAGCAAAGAAGAATTCGTACGGATAAAAATCAACTGGATCATTAGAAATATGTATAACAGGTTCGAGTCTTACCATGTTAAAGTCTAGGTTCCTCTCCACCCACTCGGTAGCGGCATCAAATTCGTCATACATCTCCATAATGTAGAGCGTGTCCAGTGCATCCACAATGGTGGCTCCTTTGAGACTTCCTGTGGATAAATATGACAAAGCAATTTGAGAAGGATTCCTGTGGGGTTACCTCTAGGATCAGAGTCTAGAGGCAGCTTGAAGCAAACCAATAGCTTTACGATAAAGACCTCAGAGATATGGTCACTAATGCCCTGCCTAAGGGACAATCCTGTGTAAAGAGCAAACAAACCACAACTACAACCAATACAAACCGTTCAAGTCAACACCCTCGAAGGAAAGCCAAGGTTAAGATGAACCGATCAGGCCATGTCAGATTACTTCAGTATTTTAGTAGATGACATGAAAACAACATCCTGGATGTTGAAGAAAAGTAGTCGCTCAATAACCCTCATATACAATGTAGACGCAAATTCAAACGCAGCTGTTATATAATAGAAATAATATGATACGAATGCCATTATAAAAAATATATATTGGCAAAAGAGCATTTAGGTTTAAAGCCCCAGTAGACTGGAATAATTTACCAGCAGATTCTTTGGCGTCGTATTTTAAGGTAGACTGCACATGTTCTCATTAAAATTGTCACTGTTATTTCTTTTGTCAATGTTGATCATGCTTATAAATTTATTGACACCGTTTTTTGTTATTGATTTTTTTTTATCTACAGTTGTATTCTTTGATCAGTGGATTTTTTTTGGCAATTCGTTGTGTTTTGTTGTTTTTGTTTGTTTGTTGATGTATTGTTAATTGTAATCTTGTTAAATGTTTCGTCACAAAGTTGGATTGTTTCATTGTATGTTAGAACCCTCGAAAACGAGATGGTACATCTCAAGGGGTTTATCCTACTAATAAATGTATAATAAAAAAATGTCTAATTATTGTTGTTATATTAAGAAAATTAATAATTATTTTATCTAAATTTAAAACAATTTGATGTCATATTAATAGAGTATTATTAATAGTATCAGTGTTGTTGTTTTAAGCGTTTTATGATTTTAAAAGACTTGCCATTTAATAAAAAATATGGTATACTGTTCCTGTCCTAGATATATAACAGAGACTTTAAAGCGCATTTTTATTATTTAAAATGAAAAAGCTTCAATGGCAGGTTGACTGACCCAACACAACAACAGCAACAAAAACCAACCCAGCAAATGGATTAGTGTACAAAGCCCAACAAGCATGGTAAAAATAACGCAGCATGTGTTCTGTCCAATATTTACCCAGCGCTGAGTTTCCATGTAATCCAGAAATGGTTGTTTGTGTGTACGCGTGCACTGGAAGCTTCGCTTACTTACGAAGTCCTTGTGTGTGCGCGTGCAAGTACACTCGACAATAAATCTCCCTCATTCTGATTCTGATTTTATTAATAAGTACAATTAAGAAAAAGAGCGCAACAATTGATCGGGAGAAGAGGGAGAAATAGGATTACTATGTTACAGAGAAAGCGCACTCGTTTTTTTTTCAATTTAAAGCCGATTTCATTTTGTCCCAATAATAATACTAATATTTCTGTTAATACCAATCGGTCTTATTTTAGGTCATTCCACACAACCATTTTAGGTATCATTACCCAGCAAGATTCTCTGACAACATGATAAAGAGAAACAAAATTGCAGCCAATTAAGGTGCTGATGTTATGAAACACAAATTTAGGGGGAAAGGGAAAAAAAAAACAATGGCATATGGGAACTGGCACACTCCTCAACAACAACAACAACAAAAAGACATTCGCTCGTAGTTTTTGCATTTGTACTGATTACGAACACAGCAGGCCGGGCGACACTGTTTTTTGTACTTTAATTATTAGTCTGGCACGGCATGCAACCCTCTTCAAGAAATTCAAAGCTGCCAACCAGCTGTGTTCCTCATTTAACAGTCCTGGCTCAATCTAGTGATGTTGAAGACACTACATGACAGAATTATGTGTGTACGCGACGTCTCAAAGGCCTCCTGCGGAGCGCTCGCACATCTTTTCCACATTCGGTGTTGCTAGAGCCAATGAAATGACGAATAAGCTCCCAGGACAGAACGGTGAGAAGTTATTGAACAGGGGGAAAAAAAAAAAAAAAAAAATGAATGTCTGATAAATTTACTCGTGCAATTCTGGCTTTTCTTCCAAACATCAGTCAGGAGGAAAAACAAGGGAAATGACTCTGTTGGGTTTTAAACATGTGGGAGAGACCATGACCAAGTCAAAAGAAACAGGAAAAGGAAACAGAACGTGACGACCAGATAAAACACCATAAAAATGTGCAACCTTTTGTTTCCTTCTTTAGGCAGAACAGTCTCCGTCATAAAAGTTAGTTTTACGGCACGACCTGGCCTTTTCAACTCGACTACTTCGGTCTAAAGTCATTATTCTATCTTACAACCCAACTCTCTAAATCAAAACCACTGGTTACTGTAGGCTATACTTTGTAAAAAGCCAGAAAGACTGACAAAGATGAGCCCGTGTCATGCTAAACTACAATACTGTTGCACAAATCAAGTTGTGACACTACATACTTCTAAAGCTATCCGAATCAGCTTGACTACATTAGCGTGACCAGTCTTTACAGCTCACATTCTGCTGAAGCCAAACATTTTCATATACCTTAAACACAATACTCCGTGCACAGAAGATGCAAACCGTAAGCAAATATTGTGTTCTATGCAGAGAACGATGCAAATCAAAATATCCTTCAAGGCAGAAATTGCACTGTAGGTGAAAGGACAGCACATTTGTGCACCGTGAACAGGCCCTCGAGGACTCCAACCCCAGTGAGGAAGTGTGAGAAGGTCATAAATCACTTCACCATGAAAGCTCTAGACATTCACGTCCCAAAAGCTTTTCCCCTACATGACTAGAATGCTGACTATATCTTATCCAGAGGGAAGTCCACTGCACAGATTTAGGAGATACTCTATACACAGACCTTATCAACTCCAATTACACTGGTCATTTACAAACCAGGCACTTAATGACCCAACAGAGTCATCCACCGTCGTGAATCCTCGCTGAACCTGATGAGAGCATGTTGTGACCTCAGGTTAGAGGTGATGGGATACCTGCGTGCTTGTCATTCAATACAAAGACTTGATCTTATCATTCCATCCCTTGAGAAGGCCGTGGATCGAAGACGATAACAATCCAACGTCGAAAGCGCAATCATCTATCGAACCATCTTCCATCCCAGAGCATACTACGGTTTAATCAATGAGACCAACAACTGGCCATTCTAACAAGAAACAAACGAGAAACGAGCATTAAAGGCCTTCTGATCCGAAAAGATTGTTTTTTTGCAAGAAGTGCATGCTTATTTAAAACTTTATAAGCTATGATAACTGGCAAACGGCCGTACACGTCGAGTTACGGCGGAAGCTCGACCTTCGAAGTGATGACTGACTAATGCAGAAGATAGAGCAAAGCAACCAGTTTTTTGCGTCACCAGTCACGAATTAGAGGTCTAAAATGAGAACTTTTAAAGAGAAATGTCAGAGGATTTCGATTTAAGAGAAAAAGAGCTTGAGTTTTTTGCACGGCCCTATTTGTTTGAACGGTGAGAGCTCGAGCTACTTCTACATCCAGCATCACACATCAAGTCAGGGGTTCGCCCGTTTTAAATATGAATATTTGTCTTACAAAACACATTGATTTGCTTCAGAAGGCCTTTATTAACCGCTGCTAAAGCCGTTTGGATTACTTTTATGATGGACGGATGCACTTGTTTTGGTCTTCAAAACCGTGAGCGCCATATATTTAAATGTATATTTTTTTATAAATTTACATTCATTCATTTGGCAGACGTTAAATGTGCTCGCCTGAAAGAAGAGAGTCATATACACATAGGATGGCTTGACAATTTTCATTTTCGGGTGAGCTCTCTCTTTAATGTTTGATGGTAACATCACGTGTTGGAGCTCATCTCAGCAAGGCCTGTATAACAGATGGTCGCTCATTTGGGATCTGAAAGAAAGCCATTACCAAAAGAGAACCTCCTGGAAACGGTATTATCGAAATGAAGGTTGACCCCCGGAGCTATTTGGCATGGAAATGACATTGGAAGCATCCGCAAGGTGGTACAATCCTGCATGTTTATTCTGGGCTGACAGACACTGGACGGTAATTTAGAGAACATTCTCTGGCAGGACATTTTCAAAAGAAATGAGCATTAGACATATAGAAAAGTTTCAATACATAAAGCTAAAGCTAATTTAATACCTCCAACAGCACATGTAATAATCATAAAGTCCAGGGCATATCGATAATTTAAGTAGTTTCAACTTACATTTGATTAATATAAACATAAATGAGAACAAATTAAGTAAACTTCTTAAAATAAATCTGTTAAATACATATGAAAACTAGCATTGATAAATAAAAAAAATTAAGTTTTTTCCCGGCACGGAATAAAAAGGTCATTTTGAGTATCTCACAATTCTGACACTTTTTCCTCGCAATTGGGGGTTTACTTCTCACAATTCTGACTTTTTAATCAGAATTACATGATATAAAGTCGCAATTTCATGTTATAAAGTCAGAACTAGGAGTTAAACTCGCAACTCTGACTTTTTTCGCAATTGCGAGTTTATATCTCGCAGTTCTGATTTGTCTTCTCAAATCCCAATTCCAAGGGGGGAAAAAAAGACTGATATTTTTTTCTCAGAAATGCGAGTTTATATCTCACAATTGGGACTCAATTCAGGTCAGAATGGAAGTCGCAATTACTCTTTTTACTTTTTATTCACTGGCCGAAACAAGCTTCCATGGGAAAACCCAACTGCACACTGTCAAACAAATTGAAAGTTGTTATACAAAAAAAAAAAAAAAAAAAAAAGTCTCAAACATTTAGCACATATAATAGTTATGATTCTTGGCAGATTTCATGAAGATAAAAAAAGAAATCAGTCCAATGAATCAGTTGACTCATACATCCGAACGTCAATCTGTATGCCACGAATTTGCAAATTCGACTCGTTGTAGAGTAATTCATGAATCATTTAAAAATATTAATTAAAAATGAACCAGCAATAGCTGGGTTTCAGTCACGTGATTATGATGACGCGCGAAGGCGGGGGGATTTCAGATGGAGGGCGGGAAGTAAAAATGGAGGAAACAGTTGCGGAGAGTCACTATTTAGAACCAGTTTCAAGAAATAGATACAAAGAATTAGTGAACAGATATGTTGGACGTGACCCGTCTTCCCACTGATCCCCTCTGATTGTGGGTTGTTGTTCGGCTCGGAGCTTTCGGCTGTCTGCGTCAGATCCGGGCTCTCATCTGTCGGTTGGAGATCCAACGTAGCCTCTGCACATTCCAACCATCTTTGTTGGTCTTCCTTGAGCTTCATCCTCTGCTCAAGAGACGCCTCTGATTTGGGCTTAGTTTTTTTTGGAGCCCAATCTACCGACTCAACGTCACCCAAAGCGCTGGGGATTTGTAAAAATCCCCAATGAAGTCATTACGAAGATAATGAGCATTTAACGACAACCTAATGCTATATAAACACACGTTGGCTAGCCACGTTAACAATCCTCCGACGAAGTGGTCGCTGCAGACACTGGCATTAACGGACTCCCGACCGCAGACGTACGTTGGAAATCCACTTTTTACAGCTCGTCTCAGTGAGCTTTTGACATTTCTCACCTTTATGAGTGACAATCTTCGGTATAAACTCTTGCCTTTTTCTCGATTTAAACGATTGGAGCAGCCGTAAACTCCATAAAACATTGGCATTTTTTCAGACGGCAGATCCTCGGCACTCCATCTGAATTTCGCGCTCTCGTGACGTCACGTGAAACCAAGCTATTGGTTAACAAACCTGATTATCCTGTTCGTATGTTGAGAAGAACATGACAGAAGGTTGTGTTGTCTATTTGTTGTTCTACATTTGACTATGTCCTGTGGTTCAACATATTCAATTTAGACTAAAAAGAAAAAAAGAAAATAAAATAATAATAATAATAATAGTTTTGCTGCAGGGTTGTAGATTCAGCAGCAGGGTACTGCCACTACCGAATACAAACAGTAAAACATTCCCTCCTCTCGTGACACTGTTGTAATGAGGAAAATATATAAACAGACTTTATCAGTGAACTCTGAGGACTGACACAATCTCCAGTCGAAATGCATCACTCGAAAGCGAAATGCATCACTTCAAAAATAAGATTAGGCTGGTGATTACAGCTGCAACATGAAGACTCGTCTTGCTCAGCAAGAAGCTGTTTGCAAGCACACATCCAAGCAGCAGGATCTCCCAGAGCCCGCTGTGACACTGGACCATGGGCTTCAGGCAACAAACAAAATGCACATAAGCCAATGTCCATCAAAACCACGCCATTAATCTGTAAAAATCGAGACTGGAGGATATTCGAGGCCGAGCATGCAAACACCCGTGCAACACAGCTGTCTGCCGCATCCTAAAAGCTTCAAACTATTTAGTAGCAAAGATGCTCCAATTTATGTTTGCCAGCCGGCAGCCAACTGGCAGAAGAAAAACACACAGGCAAACATTAACTTCCAATCATCCTCTCAAAAACAGATGGGAGTTTCTTCAACTGTGGCAACTTTCAGGTCTCGGAGGTTGATTTTTATGAAAACAAACAGATTGCAACTTTTTGTCGTTTTGTTTTATGGTCACATTCAAATCGGAGATATTATAAGAGGAGGAGACCGTTATAAGTGTATGGCAGGTTCAGTCTTGTTTTACATTTTCATACCGTTTATTTACTCTAAAATGTATGCGCATTAACTGAGCAAGCATGAGAAATACAGGATTTTTACAGGATTTAAGCTAAACTTGCACTGGCCGGAGGTGTTAGGGGCCATTCACACAGAATCTTTTGCAAAAAAAAAAAAAAAAAAAAGAATCGGTATTGAGACATGTTTTTTTTTTTTTTTAAGTGTTGCACTTTTAGCAAGCTGTAACATCACATCGGTCTAGCACGTTAACTTGAACAATGGAAAAAAAGAGCAGTGGAATGAAAAAATGCGTTTTATGTGAACCAGCGGACTCGCCTTAAAAGACTTTGAGACGTAAAAATGCTTCTTTCACTTTTCAAATGCCTTTTATGTATCGATTTAATTGCTTTGCCATGGTCTCTGACCCCGACATTCAATCTTAACAGAAAAGCCATCATAAAAATGTTACATTTTTAAAATGATGGTTATCTTAATATTCAAGACTTGCTATATGTGAAAATAACACACATTTTTACATTACATTTTAAATAACGACCTCAATTCTACAACTAATAAACATGAATATTATTTTTAAAAAATAACAATTATAAATTCTGCTGCCAATTAAAAGCTATAGTGTACCAAAAAGCATGCTTGACAAGAAATCTGATGCGAGTGAAGAAAGAGCTCCGCTTCCCAACAAAGACCATTCATTTCAATTCTGAGGTTTTTTCTATAGAACAAAAAACCCAGCGCCTCTTCTGACCTACGTCCCAAACACACAGCAAAGCATACAACTTTTGTTGGGTCATTAATATGAGTGTGGCTACATACTGACAGAGCATCATGGTTCAGCAGCCACTGTGCTAAATGAGCACACAAGGGCTTAGAGGCGGACTGACATGTTCTTCCTCTTTCCTACCACTTATCTATGCTCTTCTGCACTTTCAAAAAGATAGTGATGATTTTTTTTTTTTTTTTTTTTTTTTAATTGCACAGTTCATGCTAGGGACCATCACAGAACAGTTTCATTCACTGTTGGGAAATGGTTATTTCCAAAATCACAATCAGTCTGGTGCACATTGTGGAGAAAAAGACGGAAGGAGGAGGCCTTTTCCCTGAGCGTTTTATTAGAGGAGGTGGTCGTGACTGACAAGCATGAACATTTGGGAACTGCAGACAGTTCCTACTGTACCTGAGCGACTTCATTAGACAAGGTATCGTATCGGTCCCTGCTGCTCTCTTACAGAGAGATCCAGACTGGAGAATCTGCTCGCGTTCTTTGCGGAGATGATTGGCACATGGAACAGAACGGCCAGTATTTAGTGCGATGGAACCAGCGATGTGAGATATTAAGACAGTGAAATCTCTATTCAGGTCAAGTTTCAAACATTCTCTCGAAGCAAATAAGCAGTACTGTATGAGAAATTCAGGACACACTCTGGTCTGGACAAGCAGTGGATTCTATTACACGTCACATGGACTAATCATTCCATGAATGATTTGATTGACTAAATCAAATCAGAGAACAACCGTTGTACACATTGGTCTTTTTCCAGTACAAATTAGGATTTTTATCATGCAGTGAAATATTTCTTTAAAAAAAAAGATTACTTTATTGCGTTTACGTTTATGAATCTGGCAGACACTTTCATCCAGAGAGACTTGCATTGCATTTAAGAGTCATGCAATCGAACCCCTGACCTCTACTGTTTGAGTTCAGCCAATCACATCAGAGAAGAACTATTACACATGTTAAGCATTGATCTTTTTCCTGTACATCAAAGTAGAATTTTTTTTTCTTGCAGTGAAAATAACTAGTTTCTTCATTCGAAAGAAAATGATCTAAATCAGGGATGCCAATTCAATTATTCTACCAATTAAGCCCATTTTAACACACAATTTAGTAAACCTAAATATCATACCATTAAAATTACAATAAGTACATAAATTTGATGTGCAATAACTTCTTGGACAATGAAATGCCGATAAACAACCCAATCGTCGATTTCAATTATATTCAAGTACTGCTTAATTTCCATAAATGACATCTGGCACATTCAAGTTAAACTAATTATGGAGAGAACGGAGCTTTTAGTGACCTTTCCATTCTTCCCAAAACTTTCCTCAATCTCACACATAGGTGCTCAAACTCCGTATGTATACCTGGGATGTCAAAAGCACCAGATCTTCAATTAATTGCGAACCAACAGCTAATCAGTGCAATCCATAAAATTAGAAATTGATAAATGCCAATTCATCAGTAACACCCCTATTCTCTTGTACCACATTCTCCTTGCTTCAATCCGAGACTATAATGTGGATTCAACGGTCTTAAACAAGCCCAGAGCGCGTGAAGCATTCAGACTCACTCTAATCCACACATTCTGAGGCCTTAATGATTTTTTTTCATGCTTGGTTAAACGCAATTCATCAGAAATTTGCCGTATACTGCACAAGATTTAATGAACTTTAATGCAACTATTTCTCTCAAATACACGAGAGAAAGACCTTTGCGCACCTCGTCCTGGCGTATGCGGCGCGCCGCAGAATACGTTTCTAAACACACGTGGCAATAATCTCACACGTCCGGAACACACAAGCAGGCATAATGTTTTGACTAAGCACTTCCATATGGCTCGACTGCCGCCCGATTTTTCCTTGCGAGCTAAAGCCCTGTGGGTTGTAAGTTGGCTGTTCTCGTGACCGCCCCAGTGATCACGATTTCCAGTGAGGTCTCGCTCCGTGTCGGCGTGTGTGATCCGACCGGCCGGTATCAGCAGCTCACATCTCACTGAGAAACGGGATCTAGAAAAGCACAAAACAGTCATTCCAGCTGCCTGGTCAGGTACAAAAACCCTGACCGGCATATTCCAGATCATCTTTTATTCAGAGCCAACGTACCATTAACCCAACCTCTACATTTATAATGGAAAACCCTGCCAGACAAAACGCAGCAATGGTCGAGCACGTGTTCAATGGTCTCCTGTGTTCGTGGGCCGTACGGCCAACCTTACTATTTGAGAAATTGACAAGCACTCAAAACTGCCTGGAAACGCACGGCACAACAAAAAAAAAGGTTGGGAGGTAATAGCGTGTGCGAGAGCTGTCTGGCTTTGACTGACATGGGAGTCTTTTAACGCGCACACACACACGCGTCGGAGGCTGTGGCGCACAGGGGGATGTGAAGAGTGTAATGCACTTCTTGCCAGATTGCTATTCTGATAGTGTGTGAGCCAAATAAATTAAGACTGTATATTCTACTGGCACGTCCAAAGCGAAATTATGGAGGTTAATCAAATGTGTGTCGTAAATCCCCGACCTGCCCTCCAGCTGAGTACCAATTGACTATGTGGAGTTTACAACACAACAGAAGCACGTCTGATGAATCTTTCGTAACACTCTCAGTTTTGATCCTGAAAAACAATAACCACAAGATTCAGAGAACTCTAGTGAAATCAAGTTGATTAAAAGAATGAACTGATTAATCACACATTTTTCTGTAATAAATCACGACTAATCGCACCAATATATTTTTATATGGTCATAATGCCACATTTAATCTCAAACGTAATGTAGAAACAACACATTATATTTTAAACATTTGTTCTAACATGCAGGAAATATCAAACACTTCTCAGTCTGCACTGCATAAATTAAATGTAGATTAATCCTTATTAAAGCTACAATAGTTATTCAGTGATTTTCTCCTTGTCTTTTGTTCTTTGATTAGCATTAATGATTTGAAGCACATGACCTGGATCTAACACATCCGATGTCCTCACAACTCTGACGGTCATTTAGGCTTCATTTAACTCATTTAAGACTGTGCTTTTGAGGATACTCAGACAAAAACACACAGAAGTATCCCCAAAATGGACACTTTGTCAGCGTGAAAGAGGACTCCATGCGGCCAACACGCTGTCGGTGCGAATTGTGACAGGAGATTCATAGACCGCACACCAGTACAGATTTAAGTTGTTTTTGCATCTTATTGCACTTGAATGGTTTAATAGTTTTTTTTTGTTTTTTGTTTTTTAAATGATTACTACATGAACATCTAATATTGTATAATATTATATATATATATATATATATATATATATATATATATATATATATATATATATATATATATATATATAAAAAAGTATAAATAAGTACATGTTATGCACTGGGAACCAATCACATACAAACTCAATTTGCAAATGTGTTGAAATCGATTGCAATGCAATCCAAAAAAGAAATTCAGGCAATCATTTCACAGGGCATAAAATTCAGTGGATCATTAATTTTCTTCGATAAGAAGTTTTAAAATCCCAAAGTTTAAAATGGAGAATGTTTTTTTGTTTTTGTTTTTTTACAAAAATCCTTGAAACTCCAATGAAAACATTTTAATTAAATAATAAAATGAATGAATTGAGAAGAAAGAAAATACTAGTACTCTTTGGATTTATAAACTGCATTCTAAGTAAGTGTGCAGATCCAAAAATCTACTATAAAAATACTAAAACAAATAAATGATTATGATAATTTCATAAAAACGTATTTCTTGGAATAAATGCTGATATTTTGTAGAGTGTTCCCAAACTTTCAGAGTGCATTTCCAAAGGCCTTTCCAATTCCAAACTTTCGGAAGGCACCGGAAAATTTGAGAATTACAATATGTAGACAGCATAACACCGTGCTATAATGCATTCTCGCTGCATCCTCGTAGTTACTGATGTACATTACAAATCTCACAGGAAGATGGACAGTCCTTCATGAATTATTCACAGATTAGTATGCCCACTCACAACCTGTGCTTTTCAGCTTCAAAATAGAAATGGGTCAAGAGGGTGATGGGCAAAAGCAGCACAACAACATTTCTTTAGAAGGAAGGAAAACGCATTAATGCATAAAAGGTACCAAAGAAGAACAAGGTTTCATGAAACTATATTTGTGTGGCGTGACCATGCTATTCCCGCGCGATGCGGTCAGAAATGGTTTTGTTAGTCTTCTTGAAAGCAGAAATAGACCTAGACGGAGCTTGTGAAGTGAGACAGACCAAAAGCCTTTCTGATAGAGGTCACCTATCCACCTGTGCAGCTTTGATTGACAGTTCTGACTGCTTACCAATTTACTGTTGAGACGTGAAGTTGTACGCGCACGAATCAGAGTTTCATGGTCAGAGAGACACGCTAGGAGGATACTCACCAAACAAATTGCTGGAGTGGCCTTGCTTCGAGACAGGACGCAGCTCATTGGAGCCCCAGGCGTAGTGCTTGTAATTGTCCCAAGCGAACTGCATCATCTGTGGACAGAGTGACAGATGAAGATGTTACCTTTGCGACTTTTGGGGAAATGTCCTTATTGCAAAGGCAAAACGTGACTAAGAATACGTCATTTTTTCCAACGCAACTGAATCACGGTTCAAGAAAGTGAAACGAATACGTCAATAACTAACATACAAGGCCAATCGAGGATCGATATCATTAATTCATTTGATTAAGTCGACATTTGAAATGCTAAACGGATCCACTTCAGCACAAATGAACAGTGATGAAGCACTTAATTAACAGAGGACAATCTAAATGCTCGCACGTCTTGGATTAGATATGATTAACTGTGGATAAAAAAAAAAAAAAAAATGGTTGCGAGGAAAATGGTATTGTGTCCTACGCAGTTCATCGAATTAATCATTAATAGCAATTAAAATTACAATCAATTATAGAAATTCCCAACATTCTAAAGTGAAATAGCTGGTATTATAACGTAACAATACTATACAAGTAGCAGTTGAATCTGCTCAATCAAACACACGTGAGCCAGTTTTGAAACAAATCAATCTTAAACCTACAAAGAAACACCAGAGCCAAAAACAATAGAGTCATGAAACACATTACTGGAGTATAAAACGGTTAATTGAGTGATATTTCCATCTTTCCAAGTGAACGTCACAGGACGTTTCCAAGCACTACAGCATTGCCTTATGATTATTCATGAGACTACTATGCCGAAGCGTGAATCACGAGAGCGTTCGCGTGCTTTCCTATTCGACGCTGACAAGGCAAGAGGTTTTCAATTAATGATTGACCGCGGGAGAGTTTTTAAATTTATGGAGATTTATATTTCCGGACTGGGATTCGTTTGAGATGCAGTCCAACCTGTGAGTGTGTTAAAGGATCAAACCACTTGAAATTTTGCATAATAGTAATTCAAAACGCAAAGCACATTCACGTATATCGCAAACGAAATGCTAACTGTGTAACAAAATGCGTATTTGTGTTTTAAGCTTTAAGAACCTCTGAAACTCGATCAACGCAATTTACTCTTTCGATATTATAGAATTGCAAAACATCATGTCACAGTTTACTGTATTTTTCTTTACTACAAACAATTCGTTCTTTAGGTGGAAGGGGGGAAAACGGCAGCAGCATTCGCTAATGATGTATACTGTGTTGAGGAAACAAAGATAAGCAGAACTCATTATTCACTGTGACAGGACGACGCTGATGATCCCAGAGAAACGATGACTGAAGGAGGGCGGAATATTCTCAGTAATTTGTGCGTTAAATAATCCACTTTCAACTCATCCATTAAAACTCACGAGAAACTGTTTTTAGACCTCAGTCTTCGCACTCCCCGGGGTGCCAGTTAGCAGGTCAAGAGAAACCGAGCCGCTGTTCTCCCTGGACAGCGTCAGACAGCACCAAAGAGAGAGAAGAAAGCTCTTGACACACACTCTCCTCTGCCTGGATGAAGTCATTTGCAGCCTCGGCACAGTCTCCGAATACCAGCCAACTGGCTCCGCTGAAATTAGATCAGTTTATCGACTGCTGCCCTAACTTTAAGTGTGTCCTAATCATGTAACTCTTTGCTTTCAAAAGATAGACACTCAACACCAAAACACTGATTGAAAAAGAAAAGATAAAAGAAGTGAAAACAAAAGTCTTTAACTGAGGACTCCAGGCTGGAGATTAACAGAGACAAAGCTGTCCTGCAGGCCTCCCGACCGGGTGAGAGGATCGACACAAGCCGCACTTATTCTCACCAGTGTTTCCTGCACGACTGTTCAGCAGAATCGCTGCGTTCCTGAATCTACAGCCTACGGCAAAAAGAAACATTGGTATTTTAGATCGTGGTGTTGAGAGCTTGAAGTGACCCTAAAACTGAGAGACAACACTGCAATCAGTACAGACTTTTTTCAGTCGGCAAACATTGTGACGGTTTTTTTTTGTGGGCGGAGCTTAGGCAGAGGCAGACCACTTCCCCTAACGCAAACTAGTTCTTCTAACAATTTCCTTTGTGTTTAGTCTCCGGTCATTAGCTAGCAGTTACCCAACTGATAAAAAAAGGTTAGCGTTACGCAAGGTGATATAAGGTGGACATGCATTGGAAATCTTAGACACGTAACCATTTTACATTTTTAAGTGAAAGTCGTGACGTATTGTCAAGTATGGTGACCCATACTCGAAATTGGTGCTCTGCATTTAACCCATCCCAAGTGGACACACACAGCAGTGAGTAGTGAACACACACACACACACAGTGAACACACACACCCGGAGCAGTGGGCAGCTATTGCTACAGCGCCCGGGGAGCAATTAGGGTTAGGGCACTTTAGTCATGGTATTGAAGGTGGAGAGAGTGCTGTTTATTCACAATCAATTCCTGTCGGAGTGGGAATCGAACCAGCAACCTTCAGGTTACAAGCCCAACTCCCTCATCATTAGGCCACGACTACTTATTCACATTTTTATCCAATACAACTTACAAGTGAGAAGTTGCCCTTGGTGGGGAGCAATTAGGGGTTTCGTTCCTTGCTCAAGGGCACTTTAGTCATGGTATCGAAGGTGGAGAGAGTTCATTCACAATACCCACCTTCAATTCATGCCAGCGAGGGAATCGAACCGAAAACCTTCAGGTTACAAGCCCGACTCCCTCACCACTAGGCAAAAAGGGTAGTAGTGGCCTAGTGGTGAGGGAGTCGGGCTTGTAATCTGAAGGTTGTTGGTTCGATTCCCACGCCGGCAGGAATTGAAAGTGGGGATTGTGAATAAACAACACTCTCTCCACCTTCGATACCATGACTAAAGTGCCCTTGAGCAAGACACCTAACCCCTAATTGCTCCCCTTGTAAGTCGCTTTGGATAAAAGCGTCTGCTAAATGATAAAAAAAAAACGAAAAAAAAAAAAAAAAACTAGGCCACGACTACCCTTTTTACAAATTACAATAGGTTTGTTTAACCTTACCTGATGTGTTCGCTGCAAACACGTGCATTTTTGAGGAACGTTTCCAGTCCGCTCGCTTGATTGCATTTAACCACAATTGTCAGTTTATTTTTTTGGTAAAATCTCAAACTTGGGCCTGTACTCCACTGATTCTGGCATCCAACAAGATATTTTAGACTATAAATATTAATAGCTGACAAACTAAATGGTTTGTATTGGCCACCTCCAGTTTTCGCTTTGCTTCGCCTCAATAAAAATAGAGAATAAATGATCAATTAAAAAAAAAAAAAAAAAAAAAAAAAAAAATATGTATTCTCTTATTTATGCAATTTGCTCTTTGGATGTTAAAACTCCCATCTAAAATAAAGACTATTACAGCATGCATTTTCAGTGATTTTGTCTGAATGAAACCGAGAATTCACTGAATCAGAATGATTACCATTCATTGGTCACGTCTTCCATGAAACGATCCATGAACTGTTATGGTGTTTATTTTGTGAGAGACTCGAGCATGTCTACATCCTAAATCAGTTTAAAGCCAAACACAGATTCTGCTTTACTTGAAATTGCTTTTTTTCCAGAAGATTTTAATACCTGCAAATTTTAATATGTCCAGCGTAATCCTATCATGTGTGGATGTGCCCGCCATCTGTCTGAGCGATTTACGGCAGCGGGCGCCAGTGACGTCAACGAACAACAAGGTTGTGGCCCACATGTGATTACTGTGGTGGTGGCACCCAAAAGGGTCAGGTCAGAACACGGTGCAAACAGTACACAGAACCTCAGACAACCATCAGATGATGAAGCACAAGCCGTGAGGAAGCATGAGGTCTGGCTGTCCGGGGACCGATGCGGAGTGTCTTATGTCAGATGAGCAGAGAGGACAGGTACCGTATGAACCTGGTGAGGATGCTGGAAACGAGTTCAGCAAGCTTTTGCCTTGCTCTTTCTCTCACACAGCTCTGGCTGACAATACACTGCCAAACAGATCAAACAGCTGCCAGAAGGTTGATGTGCTCAGGAGCATGTGCTTGTTCCTAGAGGACCATCTCTTTCTGAGAATATGCTGAAGACAGAGTAACGAGACCGACATACAGACAGAAAGGGCTGTGTGACTAATCGAAATAATAAAATCTGAAGCTCGCGCAATTTCTAAACTGCAGAAAGCATGATTTTCATGAAGTGTGCGAGAACAGGTTTACCACTACGACATGGAATAAAGCACAGAAACAGGGGAGGGGGGGTGAGGTGAGTTTAGGGAAGGATAAGGACTTGGACTTGGTTTGTGAATATTTTAGATACAGGAATGATGCATCAGGGCCAGGTAATTTGTAAGACCTGTAAAACACGCAGCATTCAAATAGAATGCATTTTTGTGGTTAAAAACAGGACACGCAGGTCTAGAATTTTTTGTTTTTAAGTTCACCTTAAGCGCCATGTCATGCACGAGAGAGATGCCACAAAAGACGTGGTTAAACGCACCTAACTTGCGTTTACATAGAAAAACAATGGCACATTCCAAACTAGCTGAAAAATCGATGATACTTGTAGGGGAATAGGGGTGTTGCTTCGATGCAACGAGATGAAGACATGAACAATTCTGTATCGATGCAGTAATATATCATCATTATAGCTTACTGACGTTTCTCTGATGTCATTCGTTCGCATAAAATGGAGGCTAAACACTAAAGCGAGTAAATAAAAAAAAAAAATGCACTCACTATTTTAACATGTACAGCGTGTGCGCTTCAACATATTAGAATAACTTCTGAAGGATTGTGTGACACTGAAAATTGACGTAATGGCTGTTGAAGATTCAGGTTTGCCAATGCTGGAAACAATTACAATTTAAAATATGAAACTGTTTGACTTTGTGTGCATAAAAGATGTTTTAAAGTTTTTCCCCCAATCTTGTAGACTGGACATTGTGTTCCAATTGCAGTGCGGAAATGACTCCGGCTTCCTGTCTTAAGGGAAATGGAGAGGAAGTGTGGTTGGCATAAGAGGCTAAAGAGGGGTAAACTGGATCCAAGAAGGGATCTGAAAAAAAAAAAAAAAGGTTTTAGAGAGAGAGAGAGAGAGAGAGAGAGAGAGAGAGAGAGAGAGAGAGAGAGAGAGAAAGAGAAAAAAAGAGAGAGAGAGAGAGAGAGAGAGAGAGAGAGAGAAAAAGAAAGAGAGAGAGAAAGAGAAAAAGAGAGAGAGAGAGAAAGAAAGAGAAAGATACAGAGAAAGAGAAAGAGAGAGAGAGAAAGAGAAAGAGAAAGAGAGAGACAGAGAGAGAAAGAGAAAGATACAGAGAAAGATACAGAGAAAGAGAGAGAGAGAGAGAGAGAGAGAGAGAAAGAGAAAGAGAAAGAGAAAGAGAAAGAGAGAGAGAGAGAGAAAGAGAAAGAGAGAGAGAGAAAGAAAAAGAGAGACAGAGAGAGAAAGAGAAAGATACAGAGAAAGAGAAAGATACAGAGAAAGAGAAAGAGAAAGAGAAAGAAAAAGAGAAAGAGAAAGAGAAAGAGAAAGAGAAAGAGAAAGAGAAAGAGAAAGAGAGAGAGAAAATGGACTGTGTGATCTTGGCAGAATGAAAAAGGCAGCAAAAAGCGCTTTTGTATTCTGGACCCTATAAAGGATGAGAAAGAGAGACAGAACCCTGGAATCTGCACACTAGCAGAACGCTAAAACAGAAACCGTTACAATCTCAACACATCTCCCACCCTCCATATACAGTCTCTGCTTCAATCTGCCTTTTATCTTCTGCATGTTCATTTTAAGCTCTCCCACTCAGTTACTTTCCATTTCTATTGCAACAACCGCTGCGAATTCAGCCCCTCCTAACGTACCCGCCTGCCCATTCCCAAACCCTTCATCTCTCATAGTAACACCCCTTAATTTCTGCCTCACACCACGAGGGACCAGTGCCGACTGTGCTTTTTTCCTCATCTACGGAACAGTAGTGCAAGTCATTTAAGACTTGAAAACAACAAGTTAACATTCATGGATCGGTGTTGGATCCCAGAACTAGCATTGACAGTTTTCTCTGGAACTGTACTCGGCATGGATGCAAAGAGTGTTTGTTTAAAAGCATCCAGTCGGATCAATGCCAGGCATCGAGTCTGGTTAATGTTCATTGACGTAAGACTCAAGGCAGAGAGAGGGAAGCCCACTGAAACTCTAAGATGCATCAAAAACTAGGGATGTCAATTTAATAAGTAAAATAATAATATTATTATTATAATTAATACATTCTGCAGAGCATTTATACAATTTAAAATATTTTAAATATATAATGTATATATACATATGCACTATATTTAAATATTTTATTAGCATTATAAAAATGATTTAAACAAAGTGTGTATTCAGATTTTTTTTGTTAAATTTAACATAAACTAATATAATTGAACTCCATAATAGATTTGAATATATCGAATCCAATCGGAAGTTGAAAGATAAGTTCACTTCAGAATTAAAATTTCCTGTTAATTTACTGAGCCCCATGTCATCCAAGATGCTCGTGTCTTTCTATACAGTAGACGGAGGCACAAACATTATAGTGGACTTCAGTGGTTACCAACAGCTTCAAAGGGCTCTACACCAGAGCTTCCCAAACTTGAGAGGGGGAAGGCCCCCCAAAAACATTGCAAAAGCTCCACGACCCCACCGTTAAAAAATATATACCGACATTTACCAACAAATACATTTATTAAGTTTAGTTTGTAAGAATTTCATGTGATTTATCAGAACTATGATGTAAACATTCTTTACAAATATATTTAAATCCATAACGCTAATCTAATTTTAGAGCAATTGGAATATTTTAATTATTCTGATATATTGATTTGGACTAGCTACGGCCCCCTGCAATATCGCTACGGCCCACCGGGGGGCCTCGGCCCACAGTTCTACACAATCCCAGTCGAGGAATAAGGGTCTTATCTTTTGAAACGATCAGTCATTTTCTTAAAGCTCTGCGATGCGCATTATGTAATCACGATGGAAAGGCCATGACTTTGGCGAAACTTAGTCACTTAAACTTCAACTTAGTCTTTGCACGTTCGCTTTGTAAACACTAGGTTGGCACAACAGCCTACATCATGCATGATCTTTCCAACGTGACTACATAAAGCATGAAGCTGTGGACGCGCGTCGCAGAGCTAGTGCGAGTATTTGTGGTTAAATTTTAGATTCTGGTAGATAAGACCCTTATTCCTTGGCTGGGATCAAGTAGAGCCCGTTGAAGCTGCTTTGAAACTGCAATTTGTACCTTCAAACTGTTGGAGTCTACGGAGGATTCGCAGCACATGTGTGGTCAAACTGATGATCACGTTTTTTTTTTTATTTGCATGTGCTTTTTTTAAATTCGCATGCGCTTTTTTTAAATTTGCATGCGTTTTATTATTTGAAGCGTTTTGAGCTCTCTCGGCCACCGTAGAAGTCCACTATATTGAGAAAAATTCTGGAAAGTTTTCCTCAAAGCTTAACTTCTTTTCGAATGAAGAAAGAAGGACACGAACATTTTTAATTTGACATTTTTTAATATTCCTATAATATCTTCATCAGAGATGAAATGCAGATGGATGGCATTAACTGAATTAATTAATGAAATGAATAGAATGTAATCGAATGGCGGCCCAACTAAAAAGCCGAACTCTTCTCGGAGTTTGTGAAAGTGCCATGTGGATGTCATGAAGACGGATGTCCTCTCATTACAGAATCTGACAACAAGGCATCTGTCTTCCTCAAACGTCTGTACAATCAAAACTGCCGAGCGCATTAGGTAAACCCGTTTAGCATAAAAATCTAATCAGACCCACCTGGGCATCAAGCCTGGCCTTGAGAAATCAGTTCAAGCTAAGCTGAACACAAACTCATCAACTCGCTTGCGTCTTAACAAAAGGATCGTCTGCTTCACTATCAGACATAACATTTCACTGCAACTCATTCGCCTAGCAAGCAAAATAGCCAGCCATATCAAACGTCTGAGAGCATAATTGATTCATTCAAAGAGTTTGCCCGCGGAATAGCTGAAAAGCTAAAGGCGTTATCCTCCGCTTTCAAACCCCAGAAAAGGTTTTGGTAACTTAATTACAACCACCACAGCCACAAGAGAGAGTACCAGCGGGATTGCATGTCTGCTACTGAGAGAATTAGGATTGTCTCCTCCTCTGCCCGGTCGTACGTTCTCGCGGTCGCAGATTCTTCGGCAGCTTATCACTCGGTAAGATCTTCATCCCTTCTTTCAACACACACAATCTGTTCCCAGCAGGCACGCGGCTTTACTTTCATTTACAACTCATTGTTTACTGCCTTGGTGGTGCAGTGTTTGAAATGCACGCACGGCTGCAGCAGTTTGACAACAGGAATCAATGAACAACGTGACGCGTCTCCGTTCACCGCCTGGTGGAACTTACCAAAATGGGCTCTGAATAGGCCAGAAAAATCTGTAGCGTTTATGGAAGAGATATTGAGAGATAATGTGACGCATAAGAGCACCGGGCCACATGCAATAGTGCCTCTATCCTTCAAACGAAAGCATATTACTCATTCCCCATCTGGCACCACGTGTGGCCTTGGCAGCTGTCGCCGAGAAGGGAAGAACAATGGTGTTTTCCAGAAGAAAAAGAAACGGGAACTTTGTAAATGAGAGAATGAGAAAAAAAAAAAAAAAAACATAAAACATGATGTGTGAGCGAGGAGAGCAGGCAAAAACAAACCCAGATTCGAAACAGAAAAGTGTGCGCCTGCTTCTTGTTTAGGGAACAAAGTGAGAAAGTACTTCCTTTTAAAAATGTTTACTTGACCTCAGGGCCTGAGAGGTCCAAGCGTACTGCTGTGAGACTGACCAACAGAAACCCCTGCCTGCAGTGCGCTGGAAACATTTGTTTTCACACGGAATTTCATTTATTTTCTCCTATTAGGATATTAGATAAATGGAGTGAATGCAGGCGGGGGTTTGCAAACTTATTGATGCCATGGACTCCAAAACATGATCCCGCTGTGAGAGATTCCCCTCATAAAATATAAAAGCAGCCATATATTTTCATGCATAAAGACCCAGTTATTCCTTGAAAAATAAATGATATACACTACCGTTCAAAACTTTGGGGTCAGTAAGAGTCTGTCTGAAAGAAATTAAAACTAACCACAAGTGACAGTAAAGAATTCTACATAGTTACAAAATTGTATATATAGAAAATGAAGAATTTTACATCGTTACACACACATACATATATACACACATATACATACATATATATATATATATATACATATACATATACACATATATATATACATATACACATATATATATACATATACACATATATATATACATATACACATATATATATACATATACACATACACATATATATATATATACATATATATATACATATATATATATATATACACACACACATACATACATTATATATATATATATATATATATATATATTTATGTAACAATGTAAAATTCTTCATTTTTTTCCAGTTTTTTTATCAAGTTCAAAAGACAGCATTTATATGAAATATATATATATACTTATTTGAAATATTCATAATATTTGATTTATTATATGTCAAATCTATGCTGTTTTTTGAACTTGATATAAAAAAAAAAACTGTAAAAAATGTGTCAAGGCTTCCACAGAAATATTAACCAACTGTTTTCAAAATTAATACCTAGAAATGCTTCTTGCGCAGCAAATCGGGATATTAGAAATTCAGCTTTACCATCACAGAAATAAATTCTGAATAAAATATATTAAAATAAAGAGAAAGAATTGTTTTGTTTTTTTGGTTTTTAAAATGTAATATTTCACAATATTACTCTTCTTACTGTTCTAGGTCACAAATAAATGCAGCCTTGGTGAGCATAAGCAACTTTTTCAAAAACATAAAAACCAGTTTATCTTTCCGGCACCAAACTTTTGAATAGTTGTGTAAATGTGTTGAATAGTATGTAGAAAACATTAAATTCTTGAAAACTTTATTCTATTAGAATTCTTTGAGACGTACTGCATAAACCCGACCAGAAACACAACTGGATGGCGAGCCTTATCCATGTATTTTATCATCATTAACCACAACAAGTGACAAGAAATGCAGTCGCAGAAGCTATTTGGCGGAAGCATTTTCTTGTTTTACAGCCATTCGTCATCAACTATGCACAATGATCTTTAATTGAGACGTCGCCAAAAAACTTAAAGAGAGGCATTATCAAGCCACCTTCACCGTAGGTGAAGTCAGTCATTTTTACTGATGCCATTTTCCTATAAAAGCAGACAAGGTGAGGTACTGTGCAGTGCTGCGGAGATTTAGTATTCAGTAGGGAGCCCTCATAAGTAGATGACAAGGCAAATTTGATAAGACTGTCTATAACTACCTAGTCAGCAGCAGAGTTCACACAGCAGGAAGGACGGGATAAGCGTCTTTAGAAGTTAAATGCATTTTCAATACATGCAGCGTTGCATTTAAACATTACTAAACTGTCTCCTGCCTGGAGACTGATAAACCCTCGAGTGACTGATAATGTAATGATATTGAGTTGTTTTGCATCATTTTTGTACAAGATTTGATAGGCTTCCAGGGTGATGGGCCGCAGACCGGTATCAGCAGACAATCTCATTCTATGATTTGATCAGGAGTCACTAAATTTGGCCGATCTCACTTTGATGAAAACAAGGTGCCTCAGAAGCACATGCTACATTCTACTTTGTAACTTCGCAAAACATTAGTAAACCGTAGTTAAATCACATCTTTATTTAGAGCAGTTCGTCTCGATTCAAACGAGATCCCACACACACACACACACACACACACACACACACACACACACAACAAAAGATGTGTAGAATTTTGAGAAAATCCTCAGAGTGACATGATCAGGGCTGGGTATGTTACTTTTAAAATGTATTTCACTACAGATTACAAAATACATGCTTTAAAAAGTCATTTGTAACGTATTTCGTTACATTACTCAAGTTTAGTCACTTCATCTAAATACTTTAGAATACTTTGGAACACTAATAAGTGTGGAACAAACACAAAAAAGGTCATTGCAAGTTTTTAACTCACAATTCTGACTTTTTCCCTCAGAATTGTGTGATATAAAGTTGCAATTGTGAGTTATAAAGTCAGAATTATGAGATATAAACTCGCAATATTGAGAAAAGTCAGAATTATGAGATATAAACTCACAATATTGAGAAAAGTCAGAATTATGAGATATAAACTCACAATATTGAGAAACGTCAGAATTATGAGATATAAACTCACATACTAAATTCACAATTGCAAGAAATATTGCAAGTTTATATCTCCCAATTCTGACTTTATAATTTGCAATTGTGAGTTTAAATCTCGCAATCCTGAGAAAAAGAAGTCAGAATTGTGAAACTCAAACTCACAATTGTGAGGGAAAAAACAAATTGGGAGAAAAAGTCACAGTGACGAGTGAATTATAAAACGACTCACAAAACATGAAAACAGTCGTGGATCATCAGGTCATGACAGTTAAGTCGACAGTTGGGCAATTTTTTTTATAAATTCAATCATTTTGTCTTGTTCAGGACAGAACTAAATAAAAATAACATTTTTATGATCCTCTTAAAAGTATTAAAATGTTGATGAAACTTAACTCGGCTTTTTCAGACGGTCAGAGAATCACCAATCGCTGTTTAAATGACATTAAAACTCAAAGTAATCACTTGTTCCAACGTTTGAAAGTTCCACCAATGGAAACTGGGTCTGGGTGTGGTGGGTTGGTACAGTGGGTAGGGACGATGTGTAGAGAGCATTGTTTTCCCGCTGAAGCGCGCTTGGATTGGATTCATCAATCAGACCGACCGGTCTTGGTCAGGTTTTGATTGGAGTGCGGAGCTGAAACAGCACAGGAGAGTCATTAAACCAAACTTGATTTTATGACCCGTCATATATACTTTCTAATTGTCATCATGCCAAGCATGACTAATAACAAAATAAACTGCATCTCTTTTCTCAGCAGTGGTGGAGACCTCCAAACATCAAAATCTATTTTCTTCAAAATTGTAAAAGCTTTCTATCAAACGAGACCATGTACTTGATGATACCTTGTTTTCTGCAGAGTTACTAAAGGTAAGCCATTACTTTTAAGTATGCCACTTAAATATGCCTTCAAGGTGTAAGGGTTTTAAAGTGACAGCCAACAGAGAGACATATATCACTTCTACAAAGCTTGAACGATCGGGATCAGTATCGGTATCAGCCAATCAAGATGACAAGAAGTCGTAGTTGTATCGGGTGCAAAAATCTGTACATGCAAATGTTGGCATCTAAATTCAAGCTTACATTTATTTATTGTAATATAATGAACGCTTTGCATTCTTCATTATTTAACAAAAGGACACCATCACAAATGCCTCTTCTGTGCTACAGGTGGGTTGTGGCAATAATAGCGCAAAAATCCACAGTAAACATCACCATGCTGGCACCTTTGCCATACTATTTCCACTGTACTATAATTAGGACACACTAATCCTAATCTCGCATACTATAGTATGCAGGAAGGAAACGGAAAACATGGGATCCAGTAAAGCATTATTGTTCACTAAAACCCATTTAAAACTAAGACCGTTTTCAGTAATTAAAAGGCTGAAATAAGATTAAATACAATTGGGTCAATCGTGAGGGGTCTTTTTTTTCTTTTTTTTTATCCGAAGGCCTTAATAATAATAAAAAAGCAAAGATATGACATCCAAAGTATGTAAGGTAGTACAACTAGATCTCTTTTAATGAATCCAAAAGATTCATTACATATAAAAGGTAGTTTAAAGATTTTGATGTGTCAAAAGGTCATTTGGTTTAACCATCCAAAGACCAATACAGCCACTTCATTTGTGATTAAAATATCTTAATGTAATAAATGTATATTTTTTTTTTATTCTGGCATGATTTCATAACGTCATACATCAACATAGTGCAAAATGGTATAAAAATTATGTGAAGCAGTCGTTGCTTTGATAGGAGAAAGAATGTCATAAATTTCATTGATGTCATTCAGAATAACCAATACAAAAGGGACCGTTTTGGATCAAGTCATCCGGTCAGTAGCATGTGACAGGATGTGACATCATTCAGACACCTGCAAAGGACCACATGGTTCTGAAGCAAAGTAACTAACTAATGTTTTAACTTGTCATTCAGTACAACCATTATAAAACATGGAAAAAAAGTTATATTTTAAAAACTAAAACATAAAATGTTTGATTGTCCTTTTGCTAGCTAGTTATCAGCCTGTTAGTATCGTCATTCAGTAGAACCAAAATTTTGGTTAAACCAAATGATTTTTTTGGTGACAAATTTTGTTCATCTTATAAAAAAAAAAAAAAACAAGCAGTGTTATATTGACTATAAAAACCACAATCTCATAGTTACCACTTAATAAAACTTCAAAATTAATTATATCTCCATTTTGCTTTACACTTTTAAAAGCCTTATCAAATATTAGATTAAAAACTCGAATGAATACTAAAAAAGGTTGCCTTGGCAGCTAACTGAAATATGTTTAATGAAAATAAAATCTATTATTATTTAAAAACAAAAACTATTAAAAATTCTTTACAATTACTAAAATTAAATATGAAAATGAAATAAGCAATTTCAAGAAATTAATACTAAAATAGTATATACATAATAGTAAAATAAAGCCACAAACAACTGTTCATTAATAAAAAATAAAAGAAAATAAGCCTCTACTTCATTAGGTATTAATGATTATTGAATTAGCAAAGTATGCATCACTTCTTTTTTTTCTTTTTTAAATCTCTTACTCAGATGACCTTTACAGCAGCAGCTTATATTGTGTGAAAGGATAAAATGAAAATTAAGCAAATATTGACTAAAGATTCCAGTTACATAAACAGGATGACGCAGCAATGCATTCATGCACACGTACACACAAAAACTCATTATGTACGTGACAGCTTGCAACAGGGAAGCCACAAGTTAGCCTGTTTGCACACAGCCTAAAGGAAGAGATGGAAACACAGCGTTCATAAGCAGCCAACTCCACGGTCTGATATTGCATGTCAACATTCAACATAAACAAAGAAAAGCCATTAGGAATTACAACCTCAGGCAGCAAACTAGTCATTGATTCTACTCGATGCTAATTATCTCCGTGACTTTGATAGGTCACGAAACAAAAGGTTGACGGAGTGATTGGCACCTTGTCAGACTTTTGTAAACTGCTGGGGTTCTCTTTAAGCCGAACGATTTAAGGATGTTCATAATCAAGTAATCTAGTCTTTAAATTTAACCGTTTAAGCTTATCGACTCGTCAGCAGAAATGCAATGAGTAATCAGTAAATCAGTCAACCAAAGTGAAAGTTTGCACTGTGGTTTGCGCAGAAGCTCCTCCAACTTAAACATCTGATTGGCCATTGTGTGCAACAGACATGCTATTTTCATACACATTTTCAATGAAGGAAAAACCCAGTTTATAAAATATGTTAATGATAAATTTATTAGTTATGTTATTTTATCTCTTACTCAGATAGCTGAAGCTTATGTTGGGTGAAAGGATAAAATGGAAATTAGGCAAATGTTGACTAACGGTTCAGTTTTATAAACTTTTAATTAAAAAAAATTGCTTAATTTATCCCGTACGAGCCCCCATTTGTTACGACCCATGGCTCCAAAACACACCGGATCGTCACAATGTAATGCAAATGATTAATCAAATATTTCCCATTTCCAGAAAATTAACATCCATAAGCCGGATCTAAAGATGAAGCCTCCAAATGAAGCACAGGCACAATGTTGTAATTAGCCGAGAGTGCTTGGATTCTGCCACGCCTGCAATTTCTCTTCCCCTTAAGGTACCAGATATGGTACTGAAAACCGCAATCGTAATGTCACTCCAACAGCAGATCTCAAACATGTGCACAATTATGCTAACATTGTAGGCTACGGCTGTCAGGGTGAAAATTAAGCCATTCCCATAACGGACAGTCATGCTGTACTGAAACGGAAGATGAAATGCCTTCTCTTCTGACAGGCCTCGAGGCTGAAGCAGTCTGGAGCTTGTGGTGTCATTCAATGAGTCAGTGTGACAATAAGACTAAAGTCCACGTCGACATCACATGCTACAGCAGTAAAACATAAGAAAAACACTTTGTCCCGCAAGCATTTTGCAATTTAGAGAAAAAAAAAAAATGCATGTTTGAGTGGTTTTCACTGAGAGCAATCCACTGCATCATCAAATCTTTCCATAACAATGGATCTGCAGATATTTCTTAGATTTAATATTGTCTGTCTTCTAAGTCTACAAGCATAGCATCTAAGGGAATATCATTCCCTCCAAACATCACGGCAGTCTCACTTTATTTAAGCCAAGACCTCCAGAATGCTCAGGGCATAAAAAGTTATTGAGGTCCCAACAATATCAAAGTCATATTAGGAGATTCTACAGCAGAATGAATCGCTCTGTGATGTATAATGCATCTGCCTGACAACAAAACCTCAGAAGTATAGTTTAGGTCATGCAGCATGACATGCATCCAAAACATGGGAGAAAAATAACCATCATCTCATCCGAAGCAGACCATTACACCACACAGCACAACGGGATTAATGAAAAGCACTAGGCACAGAAATTGTATTTATTTATTTTAGATATATTTAATATATAATAAAAAAAAATATATATATATATATATATATATATATATATATATATATATATATATATATATATATATATATATATATATATATATAATTTTTTTTTTTTTTTTTAATTATATATTAAATATATATAAAATAAATTTTTTTATCTTTATATTTATTTGTCAAAACACAGAATCCGAAACAATCAATTAATACAATAAGTTAAATTAAATCAACACGCAAATAAAAACTGAGTCATAAGCAAACATTTAAATTGCATATAGGGCAGTTATTTTCATTTCAGTCAACATTTTAATGATATAATTGTTCCTAATCAAATCCAATGTTGAAATGGAAACGTTTAAAGGGTGGCTGCAATAAAAGCTTGATTTCATGACAGACTTGTTGAAACATACATTAAATAAAAGAAGACACTATGTAAAGTAAAAGTTTAATGAATATGTAATATTATATGTAAACTGATCCACTCTAAAGTTTATTTTTTCTAGCCGACTAACTGTGGACATTGTTTTCAGTGAGTTACTGTTTTTTCCTGTTTTTTTATTCGATTAAATTCAATGAATTCAATACATTATCACTAGCCACCACAAAAAAGTAATAAATGAATAAAACTTATTGTTTATGACCCATATATCCTTATATTGTAATGAATAAGGTTATGACACCCAATATTTTAGATACCAGTGAAATTTAACAATTCTCAATTCCATTTGAGACCACAGCTATAAATTTCAAAGTAAACAGTCATTAATAATAAAAAAAAGAATAATTACAAGCAATAGCACAATAAATAAATAAATACATCCTTAAAGTTACAAAAACATCATTGAAGAGCAGGGAGTGATTTGTATTTTGATTAACATTAAAACACAGACAGCTGGAGGAATATTCGGTTGCAGTCACTTTAGACTAATGCACAGATGCGCTAATGATACGCATGTGTTCTTTATTTACTGCTTACCTTAAACGACTAGGTTTACCCAGATACTCGCAAAGGCAGGCGTTTTGAGATAAACGTGTGTGAATGTGTGCGTTTAGATGCAAAGAGTCGTTTTAGAGGCCGAAATTTCAGTGAATCACTAGAAGAGAAGATGCTTCCCAGCTAATGGATCAGTCCATGCTGGACTTCAGGATATTTCACTGCTAAATGGAGTAATTAGGGGTGAATGTTATGAATTGGTATGCTACGGTCACACATGAATAAACAAAACAAAAAAAAACCTGCCATGTGATACCGCTGCACATTATCAGCATAATGAAGGCCAATCGCTGACTGCCAAGTGAAGCTCCACGGGTTAATGACCCGCTGTATGCGTTTGGGTGCATAAGCAAATCACCTGAAATAGACACCACGAACGACAATGAAACAAATTCAGTGGCGAAACCGTAACAGCCCACGCCCGAACCCATGGGAAGCACCTGGAGACGGCGTGCCAAAGAACAGGTGCGGCTCAAGTGGGTCGACATGTGCCTCTCTGGCACAGGAGCCGTGGCTAGCCTGGCTCACGCTACCATACATGCTCTCTATCTCCCTCTCAGGCACACAGAGCCATTGATCCACTGCCAAAACCCACTCTCCAGAGACAGCCCAGTCCCACAGCTGAAAACAGGGAGGCCGAGTTAAGTTACAGCCATTTGCCTGGCTCTCCGAATGAGAGTGGAAGCATGGCGGCCGGCCAGCGGCGTGCCGTGAGGTGCGTCCTCCTCCGGTACCAAGCCATTCAAAGCGTTCCAATGAAACGGCTCCTCAAATTGTGGGATGAATTGACAAATTTATGTCTGAAAAGAAGTGTGCCGTCTAGGGATGTCAAACACTCTCTAACGCAGCTGAGTGCAGTGAACGAAAAAAAAAAAAAATGCACTTCATGGTGAAAAAGCTTGTTATGGTTTATTAATGCAAACACAGTAAGTTTGTCTCAAGTGAATGCAAACAGGTACATTATAAAATTTGATTTTGTGAAAATATCAGACATGTGCATTAGAGCTTGAGGTGTAAATGCAGTTTAGCAGTCGTAACATGAACCAAACAACAATACTGACATGAAAAAAAAAAAAAAACAAATTTCAGTGTTCTTGGCAGCATGACTGTAGTACGTTTAGCAAGCCCTCTACAATCAAATACAAATAAATAGTACAGGGAATTGTAACTCGAAAGTAAGGATATTACTCTGATGGCCTTCCCACAAAACGTTCAGTCACATTTCTAATCTAGCTCCATAAATAAATGTAATACTTTTAAAAGGAACTACAGCAGTGTTCTGAAAAGGCAACAGACAGTATTATAATAAATCATCATGCATATAAGAAGACTATGCTAAATTCTCTGAATGTTTACTTCATTTGCATCTTTATTATATTGTTATTAATTTGTGTACTTGTCTTGAATAATTACTTGAAGCAATATTTACTTGGATTTGTTCAGTCATACAAGAAAACGGTGTCATTTTATCCCCGTTATTTGAAACGGTTCAGTTTTTATGTGGAACACAAAAGCAGAATAACGTATTGGAAGCTCTTTTTAGCGCACTCACAGTGAATGGATCTGATCTTGAGAAAACTGCAAAAACTTGAACAGATTATGAATCATTCAGACCAGTTTTGGGAACTGGATCAACAGATTCAATGAAAAAAATAATAATAATAATAATAATAATAATGATGATTTGTTCATGAATTAGACATTACCAAGTAGAGCAAGTCAAGATTTTACAGCTTGAATTTCAGTCTTCAGAAAAAGCTACTGTATGGCTCGAAGATTTGAAATACAGCGCAAATGGTTTTACAGCTTTTATAAATGCATTAAAAATTCCCCATTTGTGGCCATTCAGGCATGGAAGCAAGTCATACATGTCCGGAACTTCATGAGGGAGGGGGAAAGAGTACATTTTTAGACAAACTTTTACTTTAATAAACATGAGACTTCATAAAAGTATCGTGCATGTAACTGAGATCATGCCCTACCCTGCATCATTAAGCCACATTCATAAAGGCATATTATGTTTCGATCACAATTCTCAATGCGAGCTGAGAGAAGCTGTTACCACCTATAATTAAACTAGGGCAATTTTCAAAATAAGCCAGAGGCACCAAGCTACGATTTCTGCTCTGAAATTTACACCACTGTTAAACCTGATGCGTTTTCATGAAATGGAGGTAGACCTGTAACAGTCGGCTTTGAGGATCTCTGACCCACAAAAAGAAAACTCTTAGATTCAGTGAAGGGAGGAAAAAAAAAAAAAAAAAAAAAAAAAAAAAAAAAAAAATCAATCTTTCTGCTTTATCCTTTTGGCTTCAGGGATGGGGAAAAAAAAAAAAAAAAAAAAAAAAAAGGGCAGACAGTCTGAAAGTTTCATAAAAATCCACAGGCTTTCACAGCAGAAACCAGCAAGATACATGACAGACACTGCCCTACCTGTGCACTCGCATGTCTGATGGATTTTTTTTCCCGCTTTTTCTACGCCAACCAGTTTCACCCTAATACACCTGTATGAGAAACAGCCTACACTAGACTAGATACACTAGACACTGCTTTATGTATTCTCAACAGCTCTTAGACAAGAGCAATACAAAACCATCAAGACATGACCTTTTTTATTAGTGACTGAAAACAAAGCAACAAGATTTGACCCTCTTCAGCTGACATGTGGCAAACTAATGAAGACTTTGTGAAAGGATAATCGATTTTTTCCTTCCCTTCCAATATAGAATATGAGGCAGTGACATCCATTATTTGTTTAACAGGCTGAGCAAGCACAATAAAACAACCAAGACCAACGATTTAAATGAAATTAATGTCTCAGAACACTGTAGTAAAATCAGAGAGTGAACTTTTACCAAAGCAAAGTGTTGCGGCGTCAAATAACACTTTCTTAATAGACCTCGTTTGATTTTATGGTTCAATGAAAGTGGATTGTGCAGTCATAAAACCTATTCAGATTTGTAAGAAGCAAAGACAGGAAATTGGATTACAGCTGAAATGCTTAAGAGATGCTTTAAATTTAGAGATGAAAATATAAATCATTGAAGGGAAGTGAAGGTTGGGTTGTACAGTGCACCAGAAGGTCATTTTCCAGCACTGACCACTGTCGATAATACATTTAAATCGATAAAACGTTTCGATCGTTGATTTTGCAGCTTCGTGCACGTGCGCGCTGCTCAACTGCAAAACATCACGCGCTGGAGTTATGTTGGAGTTCCTTCATCAGGGCGTTTGCTTTTGCATTCGCAGGCTTTTGTTTTGTGCAAATGTAAGTTATAATATTGTGTTTATTTTGTGTGGGCCTATCAACTTCTGATTTCTCTCATATAGGATGCATCTGGTTAATTTAATAAAAAAATAATATAGTATAGTATAATATAATATTTTTTTTGCGTCTCTCCAAGATATTGACATCAGTCGACCACTATTAATTAATCTGTCAATTATTTAAATAAAACAGATATTCCACATTTCGCTGAAGTGTATATAAAGTACGCTGTACATTGCGTGCAAAAACGGTTTTCAAAGTTAAAATTTAAAATACACTACAGTTTGTTTGTTTTTTTACAGAAATTAATACTTGTATTCTTCAAGGTTGTATTAAATTGAAGTGAGAGAAATATTCTGTACCATTATGCCTTTACTATTTCCAACCTGATCTTATATTTTACGAGGTTGCAATTTTGTCTGATTTTATACAATTTGATGCGTACCAAAATGTATAATCTTATGAAAAATAATAACAGCATAAGAAAGATGATCCACTCCGAAACCCTTAAACAGTAAAAAGCATATCGTATGAAAAAGTACGAATGAGATTTCATACAATTTATGAAAATCAAAAATGTAAAAAAAAAAGTTATGAATTGCCATGAGAAATAAATGCAGTTGTTTTGAACTTTCTATTTAATCAAAGAAGAAAAACATCACATTTTTCCATGAGAAAATTAAGCAGAACAACTGTTTTCAACGTCACAAAATACAATTGATAATAAGAAATGTTTCTTGAGCACCAAATCAACTTATTACAATGATAAAAATGATCATGTGACACTGAAGACTGGGAGTAATGATGCTGAAAATTCTGCTTTGCCATCACAGGAATAAATTACGTTTTAATATGTAAATGACATTTCACAATATTACTGATCCACATATCACTTATTTTTCATCCAATAAAAGCAGCCTTGGTAAGCATTATAGACTTCTTCCAAAAATATTTTTAAAATCTTTAAAAGCTTTCAAACGGTAATGTGAATGTACATATTAAAAAAAAAAAAAAAAAAAACTCAACGTTTAAAACCAGTAAAAGTTCAAATAAGCAAAGACACCGAACCACAAACCAAACAGACCACTCTTTCTGTAAACGCACTCTTTCATTAATCTTAATTAGTCATTTCACTAATTGTGTTGCATATGATTTCAAGATCCAATCAAGTTTTATTTTAAACCCAACTCAGATTGACCTGCAGGCACAATGACATCCAATAATGAACTTTTTAAGTTGTACTATGATTGACAATGTGAATAAAAATGTAAGGAAATGCATGTAAAGCCGTTTTCACAACTTTCTTAAAGTGCCCTCTCTGACAGAGATTCTTCATACAAAGACCCAACTAATCTAAACTAAACAGATTGTTGATTATTTTCATGTTCAATTATTATTGATCTTGTTGATTTATTGCTACATCCTGTCATGCATGCTTGTCTGGGCAGATGTTTATTGCTCCTCTAATCAGTGCTGGACTCTGATTTTGGAGTATTCAATTACTGGAAAAGCCAAGCAATCACTACTGCAGTACAAGTGTCCCAATGCTCCCTGAAAACATGGAGCAAAAATCCCTCGTGTTATCCATTACACATGCATTTTAATCCGCTAAATCTAATCTGCGCTTTAGTGTAGAAAAGAGCATGCAATTCATATAACGAAAACAAAACATCATGGATCCAAACAACAGCTCAGATTGAAAGCCACTGAACATAACGCTGCTTAATTTTGCTTTCTTCCCCATTTCTCCCCTTACTATCCATTATCAGTATCAAATAAGAGAATGTATTCTGGCCGCTGGAGAACATTCGGGCCACATTAAGACCAAAAATTTGAGTAAAAAGTTGAGACTGGCAGGGGACTAGCTTTGCCCGCAGCAGCTGTGCTATTGCTTGGGGGCATTCATTACATTTCTCAGAACCTAAGGTCAGTCGGGCTTCTTCTGGCTAAAGCAAGATTGACCCAAATAATCCGAGGGCTGGCTTAGGTCTCCAGACAACCCATGCTGATCACAGCCAGGTATGTTGTACGAGACCAAAAGATCTTGCTCTCCTTTCCACCAGCATTCCATCTCTAAGAGTAAGACCATGCCTTATTCACAAGTAGTAAAATGAAAGAAAGCCAGCTGAATTATTTAGCGTCCAAGCACTTCAACTTTCAGAGGGGAAAGTCGCTATTTGATAAAGGGACAACAAACAGACCTGGAATAAATGCCATGACCAAAAGGAACAAACATCAGAGATCCAAAAAGCACGTTCTACTTGTTCATGGCGCAAAAAGAGGTCCAAAAATAATTCAATGGCCATTCAACAATTACAACATTACCGAACCTTTAAAAGCTACCTGATCTGAGAGTTTTACCATCTGAAACCAATTTTGCGTCACAGGGCAAAATCCGTAGTTTTGGGGTGGTAAATGCGGCATGCAAAGTTTAAACACTCGCATCCTGCTGCAAACGGTCGCTGTCGTGTGTGGCTCCAGGAGTCGTCATTGAAAATGAATGTGTTCATGACTTCCTGTCATTGTGGAAAGCTCTACCTAAGATGTACATTGCATAATCTAACATAAAAGACAATTGCTGTCACAGTGTGCCTTTATCCAAGACCTCACATCGTACAATCTGAAAGCAAAAGACAGCAGGGAAAAAAAAAGTTAACTTTACAAGTTCCTGCACCATGTATGCATATGCACTTTTCTTTCTTTCAAAACGCCCGCCAGCTTGAATCCATCACACTTGGCTCTCCACTCCACCATACATACACCTTTAAAGTTTAATTTGTAAAAGTTTCTACTATGTTGCACCCTTGCATTGATTGTCTGTGAACAACTCGATAAGAATTAATTTCTCGTATTAGCTTGAATTGTGCATAATTAATGATGAGAGAAATGAGGTTTGAGCGTGTGGAGAGCTCTGTCATCTATAATGGATGAGAGGCGCTCAGAGCCCAGATGGGTGTGTGATGTTGCCTGTGAGCACTTCCTGAGGCAGCCGTGCACAAGGGACAGTATTTCAGGTGGAGGTGAGAAGCCATAAACAAAGATACCTTTGTGAATTCTGAATGAGGAGGAGTGCGGTTACTGAAGCATACTGGCCACCCTTAACGCACACACTGCATCCTGTAACTTTTGAGTCTTAAGATACTTTAGGTGTGCTACAATGTCGCACAAGTAGCTCAATATAATAATACATCTCCGATGGTCTAAAATCGTTTGAATGCCCAAACTGGCAAGCCTTTAAACACATACACTTACAAAGTTTAGTGAAGACGCAAGTGAAAGAGATCTCACTTCGGGGCTCGCCGCTCGCGCTGTCTGAGTGTGTTGACTGTGTTTGCTTTCATGCCACAGACTCAACGAGGTGGAGTCACGTGACTACACACACACACACACGGTATGTGTTTTTAACCCTTATGCGCTGTTTTTGTGTACACTCGTTGTGGAGCGGGTCAAATTGACCCTAATTGGATTCAATACAATTCCTCAAAAATCACACTATGAAAAAGGTACAAACTGTAAACTTTTAATATCAACATTTGTCAAATATTGCAAAAAATATAAATCTGAAGATATGATTTAATGAAAATGTTTTTTAACCATTTTTTAAAACGGTTTTGTTTTGAGAAAATTTGAAAATAAGCAGTACATTTTTAAATACATTTTTTTTTTCTTAGAGCATCATAACTGAACAATTAAATGTAGTTGTATAATGAAAATATGTACTTTTCCTAAGTTGGCTGTTTTGTAAACTCATTTCATAAAGCTTTCTGCATATGAACTTCACACATGCTGCTGGTTAAAACATTTTTCTGTATTGAAATAAGTGTGGAAAACCTCATTTTTTAGCTTCATAAAGGTAGTAAAAAAAATAAAATAACAAAATATAACCAAGAAATGTTATTATTTTGAGTCAGTACAGTTGCCTTAGAGTGTTAAAATATGCGGGTCAAATTGACCCGGCGAACGTCACGAACGTTACAGTAATTTTGTTTGTATATGTCAACTTTACATGCATGTTCATGACGATAAATGAGAAAAAGAAAGAAGAAAAACATAGGTTAACCAGTATTTCCAACAACTAGAAAATCTAAACGGGTCAAATTGACCCAGAACATAACACGAGGCTTAAGGAGAAAGTATTAACAGGATTATAAAACGAAATAACCGACATGGAAAATTATGTCGGTTCGATTGCGATTAGGTCTGGGGGAGCAACTTTCGTTTCTGGCTTACTTTAATACCAGTAATGTAATGATTAGTCAATTTCTCATTCATTAACAATGAAAGACATTTGCCTATTATACATTAAAAAAAAAAAAAATGTAATATGTACGCAAAGAAGCAAATGTATAGCCATGTAAGTGTCACTGTGTGCTATCCATATTGTGAGTTCCTTGCTTTTAGTTCCAAAAGCATAAAAAAAAAAAAAAAAATCTCACAACCATTTTTTTACATCATAACCTTGAGATCAATCTATTTTCTAAGGCAATTCTGCTCCTCAAAGGTCAGAGCGTCTGGCGAGGCGAGACAGAGTGCCCACAGTCGAGTCTGACAAGTGAGACCCCACAGGGTCCAGCTGTGACTATTTGTTTCCCTCATGCCAGCGATCAATGGATGAAATCCCGCTATTCAGGGGTGAATTATCACTGTTCTCATGCTGAGCCGCTGCATTAAGCAGGAGAGATGAGGGGCATGTCAGATCCGCAGGAACACCAGAGCTCTTGGAGAGGAACGCGGAGGCTTCCGCATGCATTAATGTGCTTAACTGTATAACGGTTTAATCCCAGCATTAAAACATATCCAACTCTGGTGGACTAACTCTGAGGAGCCACCATAATATCAACAGGTTTTCAACCGCTAGCCATTCAGTGCGACTGGGATTGTGTCCTGAGTGTACTCAAACTAAATACACACATCCAAGTTTAATGTTTTACATCAACTTAAAGCGCATTGCAGCAATCTCTACAGTAAAACCTGGACCTCGCCATTGATGTCTATTAGGAGAGGAAAGGAGCCGTCTTGCATGCAAACAAGTACAAAATCTCAAAGCATGGGTTGACATAAAGTGACACGACGTAAATTTGGAGGACACCAGAGGGACATAAGCACCATTTTCTTATGCAAATAACTGCAACGTAGGGACTCGTTGTGTAGGACAAACTAGGAGGAATACCAGAAACCAGCCCAGATTTAAAAAAAAAAAAAAAAAAGCAAGGACACAAGGTCAATACAACTGAAAGGCGATTTTAAAGCTTGACCGTGCTGTCAGTTTTCATCTGCATCTTTACTCTGGACTTGCCTGATTCAAATGGGAAAAACTGGATTTCAATCAATAGCAAATTTAATTTAATCAAGCCGACGTGAAGTCTACATTCGACTCATACTAAGGGAATATTAGACTGGCCTGACATACTCTAAAAGCACCCTGACAGAAACAAGAAATGACAGCCTTGTTTATGCTTCTTTACAAGCTCATACTTAACCATTTAACCAAGATATTGAGCTGAGCTCGACTCGACCCGATTGAGGCTTCTCTACCACAAGCGCAAAAACAAAGCTACACCAGCATCACGATGTTCAACAGCTAAAATCGATCAATATTTTTGTGCATTTTTCAAGGCAAGCAAAATTTTCCAATGTAAGTATTATAGTTTCAAAAAGACTGGTGGGAAAAAAAAAAGATTGGTGGATTGGTTTCAAAAAGAACTTTGATACGCAAGTAATGTAGGGAAAACATGGCATTAATCAGGGATGCATAAATATCAACCACTATTGAAAAATATAAAGGGGCATGGAGAGATTGTCAAAGATTCAACCCTCAGCATAAGCTACTGTGCCCTTGTAACTATGGCAGTCATCATACGCTCAACACACCTTAGGTTTTCGCTTACTATTGTCACTATGCAACAGTGCCCACCTCCTTTTTCAGCGACGCTGGTTCCAGAAGTTTTTTGGGGGTTTTTCCCCACCATTCATTTTCCCCATAGGGATTTTGCACCAGTTTTAAGCCATGAAACAAGCCAATCAGCTACAAGGTGAATCGCAAGACAACAAACTTTGATTTGAAGCGAAAAGGTTTTGAAAATCTGACAAGACAAAAGGTACAAGACTGTACTTGATGGTTTTAGTGGGAAAGAACTACAATCCCTTGAAGTTTGGAGAAACAAAACTACTCATTTACAAATGCTGATTATGTGTATAAAACAATATGTTTTAAGTTTATTGCAAAATATACATATGAAAATATAACATTTCAGTATTTTGAGGAGATCCACTCGATTGTGTCCTTCGCAGTGCTTCATGGGAAGCTATTTTTGAGTGTGTGAACAGCATCATGGGTAATGTGCTTTTTCACAATGAATTCCACCGCTTAACACGATTATTTTAAAAATGAGCTGAAATAATTACAGGCTGGTGGCTTCAGTGGGCAAATGCATGAATTAACAACCTCATCGTTTACAAGTTATCGTGATCGTGTTATAATTTCATTATAGCGAAAATGAATCGGGTTTTTACTTCCAGAACCAAACTGCTGCAACGTAAGGAATGTGATACTGATGACACACCTTCGCATTTTTCACGTGTGATTTCATTTCTCCAATGTAAACAAACAACAACAAAAAAAATGTCCTGATCATGTAAAAACATGTACCTCAATTATGACTGAACCATCTGAAATACAGGAAATAGATTGTGAAACTTTACAAGAATATTAAGACGGCGTTAAATATTGACCAACAAACAGGGAACGCTGACAGAAACTTATTTAAATACTTTTTATTCAGTCAGTCAGTCAATACAGACAAAGCATAAGTGAAAAACTGACAATACTATAGTGAATCCTGTAAGGAATGCAGTCTGCCGTACTTACTAATTAAAACACTGACTGAAATACAGGTAAAACTCACTAAAAAGCAGAAAACACTGCCCGTATAGACTGACTGAAATATTAAAAGCACACTACTGACTGGAATACAGAAGAAAGAATCAATACAGCCCACAATACCAAGCGAAATTAAGCTAGTGTTTACTGCTTAATTAACTGTAAAAAGCAGGGAATACTGTCTAAAATACAGGCAGAAAAATCAGTGCTGAAATACAGGCAACACTCACTAAAAATACAGGGAATACGGAGTGCAATACTCACTGAAAGAGGCAGCGTACTAGAGAGGCAGCGTACTAGAGAGGCAGCGTACTAGAGAGGCAGCGTACTAGAGAGGCAGCGTACTAGAGAGGCAGCGTACTAGAGAGGCAGCGTACTAGAGAGGCAGCGTACTAGAGAGGCAGCGTACTAGAGAGGCAGCGTACTAGAGAGGCAGCGTACTAGAGAGGCAGCGTACTAGAGAGGCAGCGTACTAGAGAGGCAGCGTACTAGAGGCAGTGTACTAAAGAGGCAGTGTACTAAAGAGGCAGTGTACTAAAGAGGCAGTGTACTAAAGAGGCAGTGTACTAGAGGCAGTGTACTAAAGAGGCAGTGTACTAAAGAGGCAGGGAACACTGTTTAAAGCAGCAACTGATTTCAGGTAACGCTTTCTGAAATATGGTCAGGGCCGGCGCTACCTATAGGCGGAGCAGGGAATTGACCCTTTGACCCCTATCACTATGCCCGACAACTCGTGCACTCTCATGCCACACATCATGTTCTCCCGCAGTGAAAAATACATTGAGGAACCAAATGTAAACCATTAAACGAACCAAAAACAGGACGTGATGTCACAAGATGCCGACCAATCAGGTCGTGACTGTTTCCCTGTGCCTTTGGTTCGGTAACTTTAGGTTCGCTGATAAAAATGCCAGTGTGAACGCTAAGTGGACCAGGACTATATGTTTTGTTTTTGGGACCGGACCAAACCAACCGAACTACAAGTGTGAACTATCGAGATACTGAAGTAAAAAGCAAAGTTTGTATTCAAAGTCAAAGAGCTGGAATATTTCAGCACTCGAGTATTTTAATGTTTCAAAAAAGTATCTCTTACATTACTGCTCTAACATAGCACTTACTTTAAGTTTTCAAAACATAAATATTGTCGTTAATGAAAAATAAGCATACAATTTTATAAAGTATTTAAGTTCTGCTTAGTAGTTTGTCTCACTTTCACTAGCTGTTGATTTGCGTACACTTATTCGCTCTTAATAATAAAGGGTCTTTATTGGCATCTGGTTCTTTACAGTGGAAAAATGAATTCTTTAGATTTATTTGAGAATGTTCTTAACACTAAAAAAAAAAAAAAATGGGTTCAATTAAGAACTATTCTCTGAAAAGATCTACAGAGAACCAAAACCGGTTATTTTATGGCATCACTGTTAAAACACCCTTTTTTAAGAGTGTACAGTACAGATTTGAGGTATTTATGCCACTGCAATATATCAATAGGAGGGGGAAATCCTGTCCAAAAAATGATTAAGGTATGATGTTCATTTACTGAAATGGTTTTCCTTTTCTTTCATTTTACTGTAGAGAGAGACAGAGAGACAGAGACAGAGAGCGAGAGACAGACAGACAGACAGAGAGACAGAGAGCGAGAGACAGACAGACAGACAGAGAGACAGAGAGCGAGAGACAGACAGAGAGACAGAGAGCGAGAGACAGACAGACAGAGAGAGAGCGAGAGAGACAGAGTGAGAGAGCGAGAGAGAGAGAGAGAGACAGAGAGAGAGCGAGAGCGAGAGACAGAGAGAGAGACAGAGAGACAGAGAGAGAGACAGAGAGAGAGAGACAGAGACAGAGAGAGAGCGAGAGACAGAGAGAGCGAGAGACAGAGAGAGCGAGAGAGACAGAGAGAGCGAGAGACAGAGAGAGACAGAGAGAGACAGAGAGAGACCTGTAGAGTGTGTTAGGCTTTTGTAAATAATAATTACTGAACAAATTACTACAAAAATATCCGAAACAAACAAATACGAGATTACCTTAGTTAATATGGACATATAAAAATAAAATATACAAATTTTAGTAACAGATGTTAAAGGCAAGAAATAATATTCGTTTTAGGAGGGGGTGTGGAGCGGGGGCCTCCAACAGAAAGTTTGCCTATAGGGCCTCGAAATGTCCAGAACCGGCCCTGAATATGGCGAAAACTGAATGGAAACAAAGACGGGAAACAAATAACGTTAATCCAAACACAACAGCAACACCGAGCACTAAAATGCTGCCCGTCAAGTTCTCATCAAACTATAGTTCGGCAAATGACCGGCAGAATGAATGAGCGCGCGCGTCAGAACTCACCAACCGTCATCGGGTCAGACGACACCGGTTCGACGACACATCGCATCACAAAGGTGTATTTTCCTCATTGTTTGAGGAAATGTTTCCTGAAACTGACAGCCCCCTTCTCCAGCCACTAACATGATTCATTTGGGGGGGGTTTTAACACTGGGAAAGTTATTTATTGTCACAACAATATCCGATTTCATTCGAGAGTTTGAGAGAAAGAAAAAAGCAGGAGTATATAATAATAATAATAATAATAATAATAATCATACCTCTTTAATCTTGGCTCTTTTAGCTTTAATGTCAGGATCCGCGGGCTCGTGCCCTGTTGCTCCGGGCGGCCGCACGTACTGGACGAACGGCAAACTGTCACCTTTCAACGGTCCATTTTGAGCAACTTTCTCCTTGTCGCTGAGGATTTCTTGCTTGATCTCGTCCGGGCGTTTCTGAAGGGTGTCCTTAGCCTCGAGCAGCGCCTTTTCGTGGTCTTTTTTAATCTTGGCCAGGATCTTCTCATCCTTGCCCGTCCCGGTGCTCGTGTCACTGACCGTACCTGTGCGCGTCTCTGCCTCCACCGAGGACGAGCGGAAGAAAACTCCGCTGAGCAGCTTAGAAGAATCCGGCAAGAAGAAGATAGCTCCGAAACACAGAGTGATGAAGGCGCTGAACACTAAAAGCAAGATGAATTTCTCCGTGAGCCTGAAGGAGGTCGGGCTGGCGGACTTCCTATTCGGAGTGGCCGTGAAAGGCAGAAGAGAAGCTACAGGCATTTTCTTCTGCGTTTAAAAACCCCGACTAAATAGGCTCAATTCTACAACAAAGTAACTCCCCGATCACCTTGAGCTACACTGCTTACGATACCTGTTACATTGAACTCAAGGTGTCCAAATAGAGCACGGTAGATCCCTTGAAACAAGTTGATCCCTCAGCGCGAGAGAAGTCCCACCGCCTCAACTGATCACGCCTGAAACACATCTGTGTGAAGTCTCGTTGGCGGAACGGAAGGAATGGCAGAGACCCGTGATTGACAGCGTGGCTTAGCCAATCGCGTTGAGGCGCTGTTGCACAAGTACGCTGGGGGCGTGTCTTCCGCACTTGAAGTACAGAGGCGTGATGTCTTGTTGAAACTTAATTGGTTATTTATTTTTTATGTTTTTTATTGACCAGAAAAATATACAATAATATACATAAATTTACATATTACATATACAAATGCCACACTAATTAAAAACTGAATAGTCCTTGAAAATATGACAAGTCTTCCTTGATTTATATATATATATATATATATATATATATATATATATATATAAAGTTCTCCAGTGCAGTAGTCCTTTATCTCCTGAAGAAAATGAATAAAATTTGGTTTGGAACCTGGCCATTTTCTCTTGTGCATGTCAAATTTTCCCAAAATAATAAACGTTGTGCAATACAAGTAAGATTATTATTATTGCTGTTGTTGTCATTGGAATAATACATACATATATCAAGAATATTTCATTTAAATATAACATTTGTTTTTGAAATTTTCCACATCTAACCAAAAAATCTTTTAAAAAATGATTTTTCCATTGAACAAAAAACTTCAAATTAAACCTCTCAAACACACAACTTAATGGGTTATGGACTGATTCTTCATCTCATTTATGTGACATGAGGAGATGTAAGGATTGGCCAGGTTAGGTTGTTATTGTAATTCAAACTCTTAATTATTATTAATTGCCCCCGTGCAATTGATTAGCGTTTTAATCGAAACCCCTTGACTTTAAAAAACTGCCTTTATTTATGACTTAAATGCTTTGCTATACACTTGACATACTGCGCATAAAGAGAGATCTGATTTTCCTATATAGCTGAGGATTTCCTGGAACTCGATTACAAAATAAACACACCGTCAGACAGTAATCGTTCAGCCTTGACTCTGTTTTCCAAAGCACTGGCAGCAGTGGCATTGTTCTTTAACTGAGAACAGAAGACAGCTGCTTCATGCATGACGATTTTTAGGGTTACAGCTTAAAAACTGCTGTTAGAGTTTTCACTTTTGTAACAGTAGGTTGCTCCTCACATTTCTCTTTGTGTGGGATCGTAAGGTTTGGCGGCAAGTTCATTCTTTTAAGTCAGTGAGTTCATCTGCCAGTATCAGCAGTGTTGGGCCGTGCAGCTGTTGTCTTTGTACTCAGTGACTGTGCGCTATAGCGACTTTGTCAGAGTTCCAGTGAGACAGCTCTGACAGTTTAAAACAGTTTATCCATATGTTCCTTTTTTATTCTGATTGATCGAATCTGTTTCACTCCAAGAATGTTTTAGCAGCTCCATTGTATTTTGATTTTTGTTTTTACTTTTTGTTAGTTTTTATATACAGCAGTATATTGTGTGTGTGTGTGTGTGTGTGTGTGAACTTGTATTCCTTACATTGTGGGGACCAAATGTCCCCACAACGTAAGTAAAACCAGTTAATCTTGACATTGTGGGGACCTTTTGTTGTTCCCCACAAGGAAACAAGCTTATAAATCATACAGAATTATCTTTTTTGAAAACCTAAAATAGCAGAACATTTTCTGTGAGGGTTAAGTTTAGGGGTGGGGGGGGGGGGGCAGAATGTACAGTTTGTACAGTATAAAAACCATTACGCTTATGGAAAGTCCCCACAAAACACAAAAACACAACGTGTGTGTGTGTGTGTGTCCTGGTATTCCCTACATTACGGGGACCAAATGTCCCCACAAGTATAGTAAATTTTGATCTTGTGGGGACATTTTTTGTTCCCCATGAGGAAACAAGCTTATAAATCATACAGAATTATCTTTTTTGAACATTTTCTGTGAGGGTTAAGTTTAGGGGTGGGGGGGGGGGGGGACAGAATGTACAGTTTGTACAGTATAAAAATCATAACGCCTATGAAAAGTCCCCACAAAACACAAAAACACAACGTGTGTGTGTGTGTGTGTGTGTCCCAACAAGTTTATAAATCATACAGAATTATCTTTTTTGAACATTTAAAATAGCAGAACATTTTCTGTGATGGGTAGGTTTAGTTTAGTGGGACAGAATATACAGTTTGTTCAGTATAAAATCCATTACACCTATGGAATGTCCCCATAAAACATGAAAACACAACATGTGTGTGTGTGTGTTTGTGTGTATTGAAAAGTGTCGGTACCCATGAAGAAAACATTGTATAAATCATATAAAATTATGTTGTGTTAATTTAAAAATGCTGAATGTTTTCTGTAAGGTTTTTGGGATAGAATGTAAAGATTGTACAGTATAAAAAATATTATATGTCTATGGAAAGTCCTCATAAAACACAAGTGTGTCTATTTATATGTACTGTGTACAGTTCATATAACAGCCCATATGCATGTGCATACCCTGCATACTCTGCATACCCAGAACACTACGCCACTGGATCATGCACTCCAGTCACATTTCTTTTCATTTTTTCAACGAATAAACGGCTGCATCTGAAATAGCATACTTCCCAACTGTACAGTAGGCAAAGTCCGAATTCACAGTAGGCTACTCAAAAAGTATCCGGACGACGTTTTCATACGATGGACACTTTACTATCCCTAGAGGCCACAGGTGAGGATTTGTGAACGGCAGTGTGACACAAGTGAATCTGGTAGGTCACATGATAATGACAACATGGCGAGTGTAGTATGTCAGGATTGCATTCATACTATATATATATAATGTGCTTTTTTTAGCAGTTGCAAAGTAAGTAATTATTTAAAATAAGTACCTTATATGCAATTTCGGACGCAGCCCATGATTCAATGGCTCGTTCCTGAATGAATCAGCTGAATGAATGATTCAATGATTCACTCATAAATATGGTCACTTGTCACCACCTACTGGTGAAACCATGTAACCTGGCGGAGGAGTCGATGAAAGTCTTCTTTGACTTTGTTTTTTCTGTAAAACATCTAAAAATCACCAAAAAAAAGATACACCTGAGAATCAAAATTGCTTACGATATTAAAATGCATCCTAAATATATATCTATTTCGTCGTACTGACAAAAACTTGCGAAACAAGTGAGAAAACCTGCTATACAGCCAGACAAAATACATTTGTATTGTGGTCGTCATATTTTATGCAGTGTTGCTTTTCAAGTAAATCTAGTTTTAAGGAGTATTAGGAAAATTAGATCAAAATATGACTTGTTGCAGTATCCTTGATTGAAATGGGTTTCATTGTGTGTATGCTCAAAGATGGATAAGGAAGCGCAGTAAAAACGAGAGGGAATGTTTCGTGAGAAAACAGCAGGTGTCATGTCGGACATATTACTGTAAAAGCACATGGGACGTGTATTCACATTACCAGCCGCGGGAGTTCTCGCACACCAAATTCCAGGGGATTTCAATCTTGTCACTTCATCACAACAGCTTGCTGTCACTCCCAAAAACATGAGGAAGTGCATGAAGGAGGTTGAAACGGCTTTGTATTATGGGAGACATGGAGTTGAAGTCGAAATGAACTGGAAAAGTGCAGTCAGGTCTGAAGAAAGGAAACAAGTTCTTCCACCTGCTTTAATTCTTGAATGATCTAGATGTTTCTGTTCACTCAGCAGGTCTTTCGGGTCCTTTAAGAGTGACGACAATCTAGGAACACAAATATCTTGTACTAAAAGGATCGAGTTGCTTTAAACGGATAATTATGGGCACAAAAGATTATGATGTTTATTGTGTAATTACTTAAATACCCATTCCTTCTGAACAACGTGAACACTCTTTTTAATGACTCAAAAAAGGGGGAAAGTGCCAATTTTAGTGATCATTTAAATGCAACTCATCAAAAAACAAAAACCTCCCTTTCGGCTCAGCTCGTACCTGAGGTGTAGCGGTGACGCGCGCGCCACATGCAGCTCCACACCTGCTGCTGCACACATCACCTGCCAGTCACCGGGTTCGCAAACCCACTTCAGCTGATTTACCGTCTTCAGATAAACCGTATCATTCACAGTTTGCACTTCACTTGTCATCAGCTGCTACGATGAAGCTTTCTAAACGTTGCGGGGGTTTTTTTAAGATGGTTTGAAAGACCTTAATCATACAGCTCAAAAACATTTCGCTGATTTATGATGCACAATAAGCCGAGGAAATGAAAATTAGTTCATGTTTGTTTCGCCTTTGAGGGAGTTTCTATGGAAGCCATATGGTGTCTGAGCACCTGCTCGGAATAGGCATGCAAATACCGACGGCCTGCAGCTTCTAAACGGGAACGAACGAGACTATCAGGTAATGCCGTGAAATGCATAACTGAAAACGAGAAGGTGTAACAGAATAATGACTCACAGATAGTGAAATTGTAAATTCAAATTATGCAGCCAAATGTGGAAATGCACCAGCATTTGATTATTTAAATTCTGTACAATTCATTTGGCTATATAGAGTCAAGCGATCTGTGTGCATCTATTACAGCGAGAGTGAGAGAAATGTAACTGAATCAGCACTGAGGCAAAAAAGACATTTTAAATTCTTATGTGACAGTATTTTGGCCTTTCATTTCTCTTTAATGTCACATGCCTGCTTCACTCTGCTATAGCCATCGGCCAAACAATGAGGAATGGCTCTCTCTCTCTCTCTCTCTCTCTCTCTCTCTCTCTGTGTGACACACAGTCTTGCTCCTCTGAATGTTGGCTTGACCATGTAAGAGATTCGAAAGCTTTACTGTTAATGAAATATGATGATATCCAAACAAATAGAAATTACAAATGAGAAATGTTCACATTTTACATAATCCTGACTTTTCAAAAGTTCAAAAGTGGGATCAGTAAGATTTTTTGTTGTTGTTGTTGTAATAAATTCACACTTTCATACAGCAAGGATGCATTAAATTGATCAAACACTTTTTTCTGTTTCAAATAAAACTATATTGAACTTTCTATTCATCGAATCCTGAAACACACACACACACACACACACACACACACACACATGTTGTGTTTATGTGTTTTGTGGGGACTTTCCATTTTTATACTGTACAAACTGTACACCCCCCCCAAAAAAACTAAACTTAACCCTCACAGAAAATGTTCTGCTAGTTTAGATTTTCAAAAAAGATAATTCTGTATGATTTATAAGCTTGTTTCCTCATGGGGACCAACAAAAGGTCCCCACAATGTCAAGATTTACTGGTTTTACTTACGTTGTGAGGACATTTGGTCCCCACAATGTAAGGAAAACAAGTACACACACACACACAGCACAAATGCTTTCAAAGTTGATAATAATCAGAAATGTTTCTTAAACATCAAATCAGCATATTGAAATGATTACTGAAGCATCATGTGACACTTACGGTAATGATGCTGAAAATTAATTACATTTAAGAATAAATTACATTTTAAAAATACCAAAATAGAAAATGCTTATTTTAAATTGTAATATGATTTCTGTTTTAAAATCTTTGTAATGTCTAATTTTGCTTTTGTTTTCATGTTCACTTGTCGTGTCTTTATTTTGGTCATGTTTCATGTGCTCCCTTATGTCATGTGATTCCCCTGTTTGTCATGTGATCATGCCATATCTTGTCTCTATTGGTTCATGTTTGTAATTTAGTCAGTGTTGATGGTCTGTGTTGTTCATGTGTGTTTATGCCAAGCCACGCTGAACCATGTGAAGACTTTATTCCATGTTGAATGTATGGATTTTGATGGATTATAATAAAACTGCACTTGGGTTCACACTACAACTTGCCTTCAGTGGACCTCATTACGATCTTACCGACTACAACATTTTGAATGGCAGTATGTATGTCGTTGATGTTTTTCAGCGTTTTTGCAATAAAAAATAATTACTGAAAAACTAAAATGAAAACTGACAATATAAAAATACTTTTATAATAGCTAAGGGTCATGACATGAGAAATCAAACTTTACTTAACGTAAAATGTCCTCGTCATCAATAAAAAAGCCTTTGATTTATATAATCATGGGAACACCACAGGCAAATTCACAACAAACGTGTTAATCTCAACAGCTGTAATTGTAAAAACGCAGTAAAAGTATTCGAGATGGATACGCATTTCAAATGCAAAATGTCAGCCAACCAATTTACATTGAAGTCTGGCAGCAGACGCCCCTTCAAACAGAGCGTTCAAGCCAGAAGGCTAACATCAGGATAGAAAAACGCATGGAAAAATTACATGTTATTAGGTAAAACTCATGCATTATAAGTGCACCTCAGGAAACATTCTAAAATTATATTAAAAAAAATGACCCCTTGATATGAATAAAAATGACAATAGTATATAAATACTATTAAAATAACACCGCAATGTTTTGTTCTCAATGAATGTCATTATAAAGAAGTCTAGTTTTTTATACATGTGGGGAGGGTCACCGGATCTATAGGGGTTGAAAACCCTCAGCGTATGGTTATTGCATACTGCTGACTTTGCGGGGCTTATTCAATAAACATGACCAAGAAACTCTCCTGCAAGTCAGCAGAAATCCCACACGCAAAATAGACTTAACAGCCTCCCTCTCAAAGGATACATTCAGATAATACTTTCTTTCTATTGACACATCTTGCATGCAAATCACCTTGTTTAACATCCTAATTGACCTATCCATCATAAAGTTTCATTTTCTTTAACAGCAGAACAAATTGTTGACATTCCTTGTCCTTGATGTGCTGTGATACTGGCATATTATTTCACTTTCAAATGAGATAATCCACATAACTCACTCATCGTTTGATGCATGCACAGGGCTGGGTGTGTTACTTTTAAAATGTATTTCACTACAGATTACAAAACACATGCTTTAAAAAGTCATTTGTAACGTATTTCGTTACATTACTCAAGTTTAGTCACTCAATCTAAATACTTTAGAATACTTTGGAATACTAATAAGTGTGGAACAAACACAAAAAAGATCATTGAGAGTTTTTATCTCACAATTCTGACTTTTTCCCTCAGAATTGCGTGATATAAAGTCGCAATTGTGAGTTATAAAGTCAGAATTATGAGATATAAACTCACAATATTGAGAAAAGTCAGAATTATGAGATATAAACTCACATACTAAATTCACAATTGCAAGAAAAAAAGTCAGTATTGCAAGTTTATATCTCCCAATTCTGACTTTATAACTTGCAATTGTGAGTTTAAATCTCGCAATTCTGAGAAAAAGAAGTCAAAATTGTGAAACACAAACTCACAATTGTGAGGGAAAAAAACAAACAGTGAGAAAAAGTCGCAGTGACGAGTGAATTATAAAATGACTCCCAAAACATGAAAACAGTGGAAAACATGAAACTGAACTCGTCTTTTTCAGACGGTCAGAGTCAGAGAATCACCAATCGCTGTTTAAATGACATTAAAACTCAAAGTAATCACTTTGGTAATCTAAAACACTTTTCAGATGGAACTGTAATCTGATTACCACCCATTTAAAATGAAATACAGTGACTCAAATTTTCTATTTTAAATACGTAACTAAGTGACTTGTATTTCGTGACTCCTCAACCCTGTGCATGGACAACATGAATGAGGATCTTTGGCATTTGGGTTGATAACCTCATTGAAACTACATTTCTCATTATCAGAAGGTCGAATAAAATCCAGTTCCGGAGACAAGTGTTCAACACCTTGACAAGACAAACAGGAGGCGCCGTACTCATTAATAAAATAGCCCCAGGATTTGTGTGCTTGCATACATGTGTTCTGCATGGCTAATATGCATTTTTCCCTCCAGTGAGCAGTGCACACCTCACTGCACTGGACAGCATATCAGCACAATGCAACATGTGCATGACGGCAGGTGCTTCACTATTCCTCCGTGGCAGAGCGACTGCTAAGTAAACGCTTTCTGCTATTCTTAGCAGTTGGCGGACTGTTGTTTGGCAACAGGTGAAGCTCTTTTTTACACTTGCATCAAATGGCCATTCATCTGCAGAGGAGAAAGGGAACAGAACACAGTAAGCCCTTGAAACAGATATTACTTCACTTATTTTTTTCTAAAAAAGAAATAACGTCAAGATTAAAACGAACATTATGATGACGGGGACTGTCAAGCTACAAAAACAAATCGTTAGTATGACTGATAACAGAACTCAAATGAAAGACGTCAACTTTTCATCTTTTTATTGAATCAGGTGATTCAGTTCACAAATGATCAGGCCTAATTCACAAACTAAACAAACCGCTTCTTGAATTCAACTCGATGATTTTAATAATAATATCTTGAATAAAACTAATATAGTGAACGTTAATGAGGATAGGGGCAAAAAAGCACATTCATGATTAATGAGAAGATGAAGGAATCGTTCATGTGACTCGAATCTTTTTAATGAATCAGATGATACTCAACGGCTGCATCCGGAAGCCTTCGGAGGACTCATTCCAAGGTGAGAAGGCATCAAGGCACATCCGGATCCAATGTGAACTTCACTTCCTGTCTCCTGAGATATGTTTGCGCGCAAAGGAACCTCATGATTTCAGACAGGCAGCGTATGGCGATTTAATGATCCACAGCAAAATAGCGCAAGCTTTGGCCATAACTGAGCGAATATTTATTTACCACAATAACAATTTCTCACTAAAAATGACATCAGAACTGGAAAACGTTGGTCAAAAATGTATATTTACAAACAAATTGTCCACAATCGCAACTGCCAGATGCCATCTTTATTCAGCTCAACTGTCACAGAATGGAAAGCACAGGACTGTGGGATATCAAAGGCAGGGATGAATACATCTATGCTGCCTTCAAAAATTGCTCAGAGGAAGGAATCTCAGGAGACAGGAAGCCGAATGAAGTTCAGTTGTGAATTGACTCTTCGCAAACAGTTTGATTGACAGGCGATCTGACCAATCATAACCCCGAATCCGCCATGTTGTCCGTCAAAGCGGTCAGGGGAGTTAGTAGATGAACGTTGGTGAACTTGAATCACGTCTTGAAACAACATTCCTTCTGATGTTCATTCATGTTTATTTGATGCTATTAATGAACTAGTGTGAAGAGATGATCGAGGAGCTCCAGCGATCTGTCACCACACATTAAACACACACTAGACGCTATTTATTGCTTAAACTGCTTTAAAACGTTACAATATTTTAAATATGAAATACGTCTGTCGAAACATGAAACATGTAAACAGTAACAACTTTTCCTGGCTGCTCGCTTTAACATGAGACTAGAAAAATGTGGGCTATTCAAGTGTTTGTGTGAAAAGCTGAATAGTATGCATATAAAATCATACAGATAAGAGTAATACATCTTTTGAATCTGTAAAGAGTCTACTTTATTTCTGTGCACTCACAATAACAAGAAAAGTTGTGCTTTTGTAAAATAATGAAATCAAACAGGATGTGTCTTCTGTCATCACTCTCTGCGAAATGATGTTTTATTAACAAAGTTCGGGAGGAACACGTTCAAATGATCTAACTAAAACCAGCGGTCATTAATCAGCAATCCTCATGCCTGCCCAATCAGCATGAGCGGAGACCTATATATATATCGACGCAGTCGACTCACCTACGCTTTTGGACAGTTTCAGCATCCCTCCACCACCCCGTCTCCTCACACCTGCCTGGTTACTTCCTAAACCAGAATACGGGGGGAGTTTTATGGCCCGAGCTCGGAGCCCTCTCCTCGGACAGCACGCCAAATATGCATACTAATTACTCTCTCTGATTATTTGTAAATGTGAACTCGATGTAACTCCACGTAACCTTGCCTCACATACAATATATCAATAGAAAGCAGAATGTCTATGAATCAATTTTAATTATCATTAAATGCAAATGTATCAATTAATGATTGAAATGTCAAAGCCGTCTCCTTGCTCTTTTCCCCGACACTTTCATAATTAGCCTATTACTTCTCTGTGTGCTTAAACGCTGATCAGGCTTTGAAAGCAAGGCTCTGTATTATGCAGTGGCGGTTCTAGACAATTTTTACTAGGGGGGCCAAGGGGGGGCCAGTGTTTAACCAGAGGGGCACATTAAAAATGGTAACAAATTATATTTAAAGATTATTAACTTCTTTACTTTACAATCATATAAACATTTATTACAACATTTGTACAAGAGTGAGTGCAGGTGCAAAAAAGGTAGGTTTATTAATGTTGATGATTATCATCAAGGATTTGTGAAGGATGATGTGACACTGAAGACTGGAGTAATGATGATAAATTCAGCTTTGATCACAATTACACTTTACTATATCTTCACATAAAAAACTGTTATTTTACATTTTAATAATATCTCACAATTTCAGAGCTTTTTTGTATTTATAATAACATAAATGCAGCCTTGGTGAGCAGAAGAGACTTCTTTCAAAAACAACCAAAATAGTACCGTTTCCAAACTTTTGATTGGTAGAGCATATCTGCATGTATTGCATGCATTTCAAAAATGTAGGCCTAGAATTTACTTTAAAAAAAGAAACATTAGATCCATATTGACAATACTGATTTTGTTAACAAAAAAGGACGCTATGTCCTTTCCTCGTTTGAAGATAACTATCGGAAGAAAAAAAACGTGCATTACATTTCGTTGCCTAACCATCCCTCTCTACTTAACACGGGCAATAATAACCTGTTGATTACTTTACTCAAATGTATGTTATCGCAATGCAACAGCCAAGACAGATGAAGTCACGTGGTTAACATCACAACATTGTGCAGGAACAACCAGCTACTTACGAGATACGAGTCACTTACGCGGCCGGCGCCGCTCTAATTTACCCGTGTAGAACGTTCCGTCACGTTAGTTCCGCTTTTGGCGCTCGCGTGTAAAATCATAATAAAGTCATAATTCATTTTTTATTTTTATTTTTTGGTCAGCACGGGGGGGGCCACAGGGGTGGCCATGGAAATTTCTACAGAGGCACGGGCCTCCCTAGGCCTCCGTGTAGAACCGCCACTGGTATTATGATTTATATTATGATTAATAAACGTGCAACTAGTCGACTAATCGCATAAAATGAACGAGTACTAGTCGACCAGAAAAATCTTATATATTTTTTATATATATTTATAAACTCAGAGAAACTGAGTTTACTATTTATAGGTATGTGTTTGGGTAAAATTAACATTTTTGTTTTATTCTATAAACTGCTGACATTTTTCCCAAATTCCAAATGAAAACATTGTAATTTAGAGCATTTATTTGCCAAATGCAACAACTGGTCAAAATAACAAAGAATATGCAGCGGTCTCTTCATTTTTTCCAGAGCCGTATATCGGAATAAGAAACTGGACCCATGCTGAGTTTTTAATTCAAACTACATTCACACCAACACAGACCGCACTTCCTATATTACACCGCAGGCCTGTATTAGTCACAATTTGATTCGAACGCATGTTCCATGCTAATGGATAACCTCCATTAGACCTTCTTAATCCCACTAAACACCGTAAGATAAGACCACCCTTCTGACTTTCTGAAAAGCGTCCACAGGCTGACATCTCACCAGAGACAGAGCAGCGTGTTTACTTCCATCAGGAACGTCTTCTCCATTTTATGAGGCTGTCGCCTCGCTTTATTTAAAGAGCTGCCTCTCCTTTCTGTCACCCATGGCTTGTGATTTTTCATTGTGATAGCACAAAATTAACTTCTGCGTGATGAGCAGTGTGGTGTAACGTACCTAAATGCAGAGCCGGTTTTGTTTACAGGGACGGGCGGACGTGAATAGCAATGAAAGCAAACCTGGAGGCTTGTGCACACTTTAAGTTGCAGAGCTTTGCTGAAATATGAATCAAAGAATTGAAAGAGGACAGGTGCAAACACTTTATGAGGCTGGCGCTCAAGCAGATCTGGTGCGCTTTGATATGGTACAAAATGATCAAAGTTAACATGGCTTTCCCTATCTTGCGATTTACTCGACTTCATTTGCATTCCTTTGATTCTGAAATGGTCTGTTTGTTTGTGAAATAGTCTATTCATGAGAAACTGCCTCAATACAGACATAGTTCTGCCTCCTCTTCATAGCGGCCCGATTCCAAAAGCGTAAAAACGAGTCGTTTGAGTTTAATTATTAACCTTGCGTATGTTATAAAATGACATAACAGCAGTCGAGTGTAATGGGAACGGTTAGGCATTTCAGTCAATGACTAAGCAACTGGATCCCATGATATTGGCTTTCTTGTTCCGTTTAATGGCTCTACTAAAATGAAATCTTACCGAAGAAATTCTAATGCAAACCTAGAGAGTTATTGTGATATTGAGATGTTCAGCCAACAATATTACAGTGTCAGGGCTGGAATAGTAAAGAGGGGAATTTATCCTTGAGACAGAGGGCTTGAAATTAAAAATAATATCTTATTTATCATCATGAATAAATGTGACATGGTGAATATAAAGGTTCCCAAGGCGCTCAGACTTGGATTTATTAAAAAATATTGAAGTGTTCCATTATGAATGGGCACGAACGAGCCAAAAGCACATACACAGAGAAATTCTTCTTTTTAATTTTTATTTATTCAATTGTTTTTGGTGATATGAGACTTTCCTGTTAGGATGGGCAGTGGCAGTGACATTTGTAAACATTTTTGGAACTTGGTCCACGTTTAAAAGCTTTCCTTTGTGCTTTTCGTGAACAGATGACAACATCGTCTGGTTCACACGGACCGACGAAAACAACTAAAAACACTGTATTCTGCTGCCAGGCCAGTAGTTGGCGATGCCACTTTGTAAAGAAGCACCACATGCCTATAGACTGAACACCATTTTCACAAATTTACGGTATTGTTTTCAAAAAACGTGCATTTTGAAACCCGTTTCAAAAGTTCAGGCCCACAAAATGCTGTTGTGTTAAAAATGAATGGCCAAAATGCTTAAAAAAACTTTACTTTTTAGTTGAAAATTGTGGTGTAAATGGCCACAGAATGTCCTTATCCTTTGTCTTGCTGAGGTTAATTTCATAGCTAGCATTTTATTTATCCTAAATACACAAAATTAAATAACATTCGCACTTGTATGATTTGTCAAATGCACTGGAAATATTTTATTTACCTTATTTTTTGTCTCATGCTCTTCAAGGACGCAATTTGTGTGAAGAACTACGACATGAATAAATATTGAAATCACTTGTTTAATTCGACAACAGATGATTATTGTTTTAAAAATGTAAACATATTTTCATACTTAAGGCTGAAAGCTGCATTAAGGAAAAAAGGTAAAACAATCAAATCTATAAATAAAAGGAATCTGAAAAGCATAAATGAAGACAGCATTAATGTGACCTTCATTTAACAAGTAGAAAAATATTACGTTGGTTTGAATAAAAATCAACCCAAGGCACATAAAAGTGCCCATAGTTGAGCAAACACATGACAAATGGAAACACATGTCCTCCTCATGCTTTTGAAGGAGAACATCTCATGTCATGAGTCATGTCCCATTACAGTCTAACGTCGCATGTGGAGTGACAGCCATTTGTCAGACAGCATTCAATACAAGGACCAGATGTGAAAACACACTGTTATTTACATCCTACACTCTCTGGGTTTGCCATTTATTCTGACTATTACCGTTCGTGTTTTATAGAGGCGACGTTTCAAATCAAACGTGGATGTGCTCGTGGTCACCCACTCGCGGATCTCAAAGCAGTGAAAAGAGAGTTGCGAATTATTGTGCTAAACCATGTTTTACATTCACAGCAGAGAGTTTAAATGCTGCGGGTTCAAACTGTCGTGCAAAATGACACATGGATAAATTGACTTCTGGTTACTTATGCTTAGAGCCAAGCGAGGGCATTTGTTTTCCGAACTACTGAAGGCATTGCAACACATCCTAACACATGATCTATATCTTTATGGCTCATCACAAGACAGTTACAGCCCTGTTCGGACAGAACTGTTTACGCATGGGTGCGTGATGTAACTTTTACAGGTGAAATGTAAAACTTCACCTGACTGCACCAATAACTGTTATTATGACACGCAAAACAGCAGGAAAACAAAATAAAAGACACTAGATCCCTTACAAAAAACAACTGCAGTATATTGAAGTAAAACTGCAGTACCAAGTAGTTTAACTGCAGTTTAATTCAGATTTGCAGTATAATGAAGTATAGTCACAGTACAACTGCAGTAAAACTGTAGTATAAGTACAGCTGCAGTCAAATGAAGTACAACTGAAAGTTGCATGAAGTATAAAAACTGTAGAACTGCAGTTTTATTTTACTAGTACTTTAGATGTATTGCAGTATAGTTGTACTCCAGTAAAACTACAGACATTTTAGGTTATACTGCAATACTGCAGTTTTTTCGGGTCCAAAAAAACTGCATTTTTCTATATGTAACAAAAACTGTAGTATTACTTCTAAAAACGTGCAGTAATCTTTTGTAAGGGATATTATAGAAAAAATGATTGAATGATTTAAAGGTACTGTTTTTTCATAGACACCTTTTCTAATACCGGTCAAAAAAATGTACATACGTCTTCTGTGGAGGTCTCAGGACAAAAAAAATGTTTGTTCAATAATTGCATTTGTTCAGAAAAAAAAAAAAAAATGCAATGATTGGATTAATATTTTTTGGTCCTGAATGCAATGACAAAAAACCTCAGCATACTCAGCTCAAGCAGAGCCACAAACAAACAGCAGCCACCTTTTACAGTTCCTCCTGAAACAAAACAATGAGCCTATACGCTGCTTCATGCCATGTCGTAATTACCATAATTAAGAGATGGCAACCCGTGACATTCTACTCAGAACTGTTCACGTCCTCAGAATTATGCGTTTCTAACACTATTAACGCCTAAATGAATCTGCAAGCAGTCAGGTGGTATGAGCAGGAGCTCTAAGTTGTTTACGTCCATTTTTATTGTACTGATATTTGCTTTGAGGGAAGAGGTAATTTAACACCCTCTCTCGTGACGCTTTGCAGACTCTGCTCCGGTGTCAATATATATATATATACATGGATTCATTTGGCAGATGCTTTAATCCAAAGTGACTTACAAGTGAGGAATACAAGCGATTCATCATGAAGAGGAAAATATATATATATAAATATATATGTTGTTGAATCAAATATTGCATTTATATATATATATATATATATATATATATGTGTGTGTGTGTGTGTGTGTGTGTGTGTGTGTGTATAAATGTACAGGGCTGGGTATGTTACTTTTAAAATGTATTTCACTACAGATTACAAAATACATGCTTTAAAAAGTCATTTGTAACGTATTTCGTTACATTACTCAAGTTTAGTCACTTCATCTAAATACTTTAGAATACTTTGGAATACTAATAAGTGTGGAACAAACACAAAAAAGGCCATTGAGAGTTTTTATCTCACAATTCCGTGATATAAAGTGGCAATTCTGAGTTATAAACTCTCAATTTTGAGAAAAAATGTCAGAATTGTGAGAAAAGTCCGTTTTGAGATGTAAACTTGCATTTGTCCAGAAAAAAGTCAGAATTGCCAGAAAAGATGTCAGAATTGTGAGATATTAAATCTTGCAATTGATTCTTCGCAAACAGTTTGATTGACAGGCGATCTGACCAATTATAATCCCGAATCCACAATTTTGTCCCACAAAGCAGTCAGGGGAGTTAGTAGATGAACGTTGGTGAACTTGAATCACATCTTGAAACAACATTCCTTCTGATGTTCATTCATGTTTATTTGATGCTATTAATGAACTAGTGTGAAGAGATGATCGAGGAGCTACAGCGATCTGTCACCACACACTAAACACACACTAGACACTATTTATTGATTAAACTTCTTTAAAACATTACTATATATTAAATATGAAACTGTTTCATGCGTTGTCAGTGTCCTCTTTGCTGCGGGATATATTTTTGACCGCGTGAGAACATGATGTGTGGCGTGAGAGCGCACGGGTTGTCGGGCATAGTGAAGGGTCAATTGCAAGGAAAAAAGTCAGAATTGTGAGATAAAAAGTCACAATTTCCTTTTATTTATTTTTTTACAATTACAAGGGTCTCACGAACTATATCGCAAAACAAGAAAACAGTCGTGCATCGTAATGACACCATTCAACACCATCAACGATTCAAAGGTTTGTAAATTTTTAAACAGGGCAGTTTTTATAAATTCAGTCATCTCTTACGTGAAATAGCTTATTCAGTACTAAATATAATTTATGATCCCTCTTATTTTATTAAAATGATCAACAAGGGGTATAAAACTGAGCAAATGTGAATTTGCAGACTGTTAGTTTTTGACGAATAACCAACTTATGTTTACATTTATTGTAATGCGATCACAGTAATCACATTAACGCTTAAATGAAAAAATGTATTAAAACTCAAAGTAATCCCTTTGGTCATCGAAAACACTTGTCAGATGTAACTGTAATCTGATTGCCACCCATTTAAAATGGAACTGTCATGAGTATTTCAAATACGTAACTAAGTTACGTGTATTTCGTCACTCCCCTGTATGTGTGCATATCTTTAAGGTTCAGGTGAAATTTTTTCAGTGCAGGAGCTTCGTGACTTAAACGCATTTTTAGGGCTTGTAATCACAGCAGAGTTCGCAGTCAAAACCGAAATTACACGAACTGACAGCGAGGCCAATCCGTCTGACAGCCCCTTAAGACCCATCATCGTGTTCTTTCATACACTGTCATATGAAAAGCGTCGCTCTGTGTGACCGGTCCGTCTGACACACCGCCACGGCTCAGAGCCAGTCCACCCTGAGCAGGCATAAAAATAGAGAAGCCTGTTTCAGACTAATCCTTTTAATATAGCTCTGTAAACTGCAAAGACTTACAAAAATACTCTCAACCAAATGCCTTAAATATGAGATTTAAGCTAAAGCTCTCTTATCTCCTGTCATGGAGAGGTGGATGGCGACGCCATGGCTGCCATGTATTTTATGGTGGATGAGATTCAATGTCGGTCTCGGCGTGAAATCGCTTTCACATGTGTGATGTGCAGAGGAGGCGATGCCGGCGCTCGTGCAGCGGTGAAGATAACAAAACTGTCTGCGCCTTCACCTCACATATCGCTCAATTCGACAGTAGTGGAGCTCAACACCGGCCGCATCCACCCAGCCCATAGTAATTCATGTGATATATCAGTGGTCAATATCTCACAAATGGGGTGAAAATCAAGTTTTTAATGTTGTTCATACGTCTATCCGGGGTGTTTATCGTGCTTCAAGACAAATTCAACACCGTTGCCGAGTATTTTCCCTTTGAAACCGCAGTCGCTGGTGTTTTTGACGTCACAAACCACCAATCATGTGACCGTGCCGGCGGGATTTAGCATATCATTGACACATCGTTCAAAGGAAAAGAAGGTTGTCCCGATATACAGCTCTGGAAAAAATGAAGAGACCACTGCAAAATGATCAGTTTCTCTGGGTTTACTATTTATAGGTATGTGCTTTGGGTAAAATTAACATTTTTGTTTTATTCTATAAACTACTGACATTTTTCCCAAATTCCAAATGAAAATATTGTAATTTAGAGCGTTTATTTGCCAAATGCAACAACTGGTCAAAATAACAAAACATATGCAGTGGTCTCTTCATTTTTTCCAGAGCTGTATTTTTCTTTTGATATATAAAATCAAGTCGATTTAGCAATAAGGCAGGTGTATTACGATGTTATGCCTTTCTCCACTGACGCTCTGACAGCGATTGTTAGAAGGCGGATGTCTGACTCGTGAATTTGAACATGGTTTGTGTAACGTTAGCAACACGTTATTAGCTGTTTGAAAATGTAGTCAAGCAAAACGCTAATCGTATTAATTACCATATTAAGTATTAATTTTCGTGTGAGTGCGTGGAGGCGGGGCTAATTATTAATTTATCCTTGTATATTAAATCAGGCAAGGGTGTACATCAATCAAATTTGATCTGTATAGCGCCTTACAACAGCCAAAAGGTGCACAAGGCGCTTTCCAGGAAAAACATCAATAGACAACAGAAAATAAAACAGAAAAATCAGTTAAAGTCAGAGGTTTAGGTGTTAAAAGCTTGTCCGAACAGATGCGATTTAAAAACACTCAACACGGTGATGCTTCGAAGAAATGTCGGTAAAGCGCTCCATAGATTAGGGCCAGCAAATGACCGGCCTCCAAACTTTTTATGTTTGAATTTCGGAGAGTTCTGGGTGGTTGATAGACCGGGGCCAGACCATTGAGGGCCTTGAACACGAATAGCAGGATCTTATACTCCACCCTAAACCGCACCGGGAGCCAGTGGAGCGAGCGGAGGACTGGGGTGATACGAGAGCGTTCGGAGGTGTTGGCGAGGAGACGTGCTGCCGCGTTTTGAACCAGTTGAAGCCGATTGAGAAGTGATTGATTAAGTAGCGTTGCATTCAACCTATTTTAAGGCATTAAAATATAATGTGTTAAATATGTCATTTTGTTGATCAAAAATGAGTTTTAAGGGACAATTTAATGACTACAGGGAGACTTTAATACTAATATCGATGGTGGAATTACAGCTGATGGTTTAAATCGTTAAACGTGTGCTTGCGAATTGTTTTCACTTTCTTCAACCAGAAAGTGTGCTATCTTCATAAGTGTGTTCAATTTTGGATTTTTATAGCTTTTTAATTGACCCTTCGCCAAACCCGCCCCCTGTCGCTATGCCTGACAAGTCATGCGCTCTCACGCCACACATCATGTTCTCACGCGGTGAAAGATACATCAAGGACACTGACAACGTATGAAACAGTTTCATATTTAAAATATCGTAATTTTTTAAAGAAGTTTAATCAATAAATAGCATCTAGTGTGTCTTTAATGTGTCATGACAGATCGTGAACCGATCATCTCTTCATTCTAGTTCATTTATAGCATCAAATAAACATGAATGAACATCAGAAGGAATGTTGTTTCAAGACGTGATTCAAGTTCACCAACGTTAATCTACTAACTCCCCTGACCGCGTTGTCGTACAAAATGACGGATTCGGGGATATGATTGGTCAGATCGCCTGTCAATCAAACTGTTTGGGAAGGATCAATTAGTGCAGAACACTTGGTGCGCTTCTTTTATTGCATTTTTTCTTATATATGATTTTTTTTCTTCTTATACATCATAGCGTATATTTAGGCAATAATAATCATTCAAAAGCTTAAACACTCAAAAATCATTCTGCGCAAACCCTTTTATAAAAGTGTGATAGTTCACCCAAAAATTTATATCATTGTTTAGTCAAGTTGTTTCAAACCTGTATGAATTTCTTTGAAGTCCTTTGCAGTGTTTTTTTTTTTTTTTCCTACTATGGTAGTCAATGGGGGCGAGATCTGCTTGGTTACAAACATTCTTCCCAATATCTTCCTTTGTGTTCAGCAGAAGAAAGAAATTCATACAGGTTTGGAACAACCTGAGGGTGAATAAATGATGACAGAATTTTCATTTTTTGGGAGAACTGTGTCTTTAAAACCTTTCAATGGGCTGAATTTGTACGTTATCAACTTCAGATTTTGGAACACAACCTGACTATAGTATATGGCTTTGATTTTATCGCAATTTTACGCTCCAAATTATTTCGTAAAATATATGTTTTGCATAAAATAAATAATGTTTAGTTCTGTAGGCTATATTTGCTTTACAGTAAACTTTTTTTTTTCTTCCAAAATAGGGTGTAGCAATGCACATATCTGTCATATCTGTATTATGAAAGCAATGATCACAAATGTTTAATGAGGACATCTATATGCCTTTCCGAAGCTCCAGTAGAGACGGTATCAAGGTTATGAATTAAAGCCAAGGTTATGAATGAACCTAAAAAAAAAAACATTTTAGTTAGGTAAAAGCATCTGCCAAACACATAAATATAAATTTCTATATCGTAAAGTCCAGATGATGCTTTTAAATAGCTCTAATTTTGTTTCAAGTGAGTGGTTTTTAATTAATTCGTTAGCCAGACTTGTGTCTCCAAGAGGGAATGCACTATTTACACTGAAAGCGACTGATAGAAAAGCAATTACAAAGAAAAATAAACATTAATGGGTCTTGAAATCGTGTCTAAACTTGACAGCTTTCTTTTACTCCACTCTTTATACCTCCATGAAAGTCTTTAGAGTCGCATACGGATGAACAGGTTTGATCAGAAGGATGAATGTGGAGCCAGGAAAAAAAAAAAAAAACATCTAAATGTCAGAACAGAATATTTTTCCCCTGCATTTATTGAAAAGTCCCTGTGCTGTTGTATCATTCCAGAAACAATTCTCATGCACACCGCAAACCGCTATAAAGGCGATTAATGCCAGTGGGGAAATAGTTGGGGAGTTAAATCACCTTGTATCCTGTCCTACCCAAGAAAACACCTCTCAGTTCACATTTCATGGTTGAGCGATATAATCTTTTTTCACTCCAAATGTGCTGAGTTTCCTTTCAAGCTCAGCTGCTGAGACTGTTCCTCTGCATTACCGTCAGAGAGTAAACACATTTCAGAAGGTCACTGTCAAAACGGCAAGCTTTCTTTTATTCTTTCAAGTTGAAAATTGTGAAAGTTGCGGCGTCTCTGTAAGAGTCATCCGAAACTCTGTTTTAAACTTTAAACCCTGAAGCATCACTGTCCATCTCCCTCCAAATTATGACCGCAACACTGATAACATTTCTACTCGCTATCTGTGGAAACAAGTGTCGCCATCACCAAGGTGTCCAAGATCGTGACAGCAGCCGGGATCGGATGCCTGAAGAGGAGAGATCAGCGAGACATCCTGTTATTTAGGCCACTCAGAGTTACTGAGAAGAGAAGTAACAGCTTAGAATGAGAATTTTTGTTCCAATTTTTGGGGGACTTGAGGGCTGTTATACAGTACGGTGAGTGGCAAAGGACAATTTGTGTTGAACCTCAACAACTGTGCCTCCAAAAATCACAGTCGAGACTCATGGCAAACACTTAAAAACTTTTGTATTCACATTATATAAGCTCACATAAATAATGTTAATGTTAATGTGTTGTACAGAGGCTTCAATGTGTTGATTTATTACATGTTGTTCTTATAATGGCAGTAAATTATTCATATTTATTCTCTTTTTTTATCATAGCTTTTCTTTCAAAAGTTCACGCCTACTGCTTATAGGCCTATCAGAAGATCTGGTTTGCGTGAATTGTTTCCACCGCTGAATAAAAAAGGTCATTTTTGTGACTTTTTCTCAGAATTGGATGGATATCTTACATACATATTCTTGTGTTTATAATTATATTTTATAATATGTCTATAATTATATTATAGCCAATTTATGAGGACAAATGTGATGTAAATGCACTACAAAAGCTAAATCCGCTCATAATAGCTTACATGCAATCGGGATACAAACAAATAAAGCAAGTATACATTATTATTCACATTTGATTACACCTCACAGCTAGTCCATGCAGTGAAGTCAATTCGAAAATACAAAATACATAAAAATACAAGTAATTCTCACATGATGATACTCTTAACCAGGGTTGGGGAGTAACGAAATACAAGTCACTTAGTTACGCATTTAAAATGCAAAACTTGTATTTCGTTACAGTTCCATTTGAAATGGGTGGTAATCAGATTACAGTTCCATCTGAAAAGTGTTTTAGATTACCAAAGTGATGGTAATAATTTAAAAATGATGGTGTGTTTAAAGAAATCTGTCGTGAAAATGACAGCCACTGTGTAAATGATTATATTTCAAAAACTTTTAGAAGTTAATGCAAAAAAAAAAAAGAAAAAATGTAATAGTTTGGGCTCTAAACCTTAAATATTATGGTAATATGCAAGCAAGGGCTCACAGCATTAGTAGAGCTAATTTTTATACCCTCAAGAAACTTTTAATTATAATCGAATTGACAATTTGTTCAGTAAACTACTGTTTAATAAAAAGGATAAAAGTGTCTGCCAAATGCAAGGCCTAAAACGGTGAATATAAAAATGAGCACTTTTGCAACTTTTTGTCTTCTCCTCTGGAAGTTTACTTTCAGAGCACAACGCCAGGCATGAATATTAATTGCGTTATGTGATGTTCGCCCTAACTCCTATGCTGAAAGCCCGACGTCGAGCGCTGGCGGGATTACCGGTGATCACTCATGCGTTTGTACAGGACACATCTAAAGCGGCCGCTTGGCACAAACTCCAGCTCGGTCAATACCAGGACGGCATCCTTTGAGAAAAAGGGGCATGATATAATTGTGTCAGGTTGTTTGAGCCCTGCAGAAGGAGGCGACGCAACAGCAGGTTGGATCTCCGAAGCCATCCTGCCTGATGAGCCAGAATGAGGCTAATTGAATTGAGTCATAAATCAGCGGATCGGATGAGCGAGGCTGAAAAAGAACCGGAGCTTGGCTCGGGAAGATGAGAGTTGGCTCACAACCGATCTGGGAAGGAGATGATTTGAGGGGACATCGGACCATCTGAGAGCGACTTCTCCACTCCCACTAGTCTGGAGAAGAAGCGAGCACTGAGCCGTCCCATTTATTGTGTCCCTCGCACCCCGTGCGCCGCCATCTTCGTTTCTAGACATGGAGTTAAAGTGCCCCAAATACATTGGAGCAGATGGCCAGAACCATTGGCACCGGGCCCTGGTCACCTCAGACGACAGGCTGTTTGTGTCCAGCTGCCCTGATCTCCACTTTTGCTCCAGTGGTGCGTTCATTCTCTGGTCTGCAGCATCTGCTTTACTTCACAGTCGTTCTTTTCCTTACCCTCATCCGGCTCCGCTCGGCACGAGGTTGTGTTCGCTCCTGACCCGTGTTAACGTTGCATTAAATGCATGACGGCTCTTCCCTTCTTCACCCAGTCGCACTGGCGATGCCAGTTTTGATGCCATCATCGCAGTGAAGCGCCAACAGGTGTGTCGACAAGCGAGACAGTCTAGTTTAGAGACCTCGAAAAGCCTCTGCTTCAAGTCACGCCACACAAAACGCTATTTCCTTTTGCGCTGGTTCGGTGCATCCAAGAAGTGTTTTCCAAAAAGGACACAATAAGTGGAAATAATTTTGTGTGTGTGTGTGTGTGTGTGTGTGTGTGTTGAGATTGCTGTTTTTGGCTCAAAAGGGAGACAAAAAGTCCTTTAGAGGCAAACCTGGTGCAAACCTATCACAATCCTCACATCGAGCGAAACCTACAATAAATAAATAAAAGCTGAGAAAAAAAAAACCCCACTAACTTATAGCATTTTTGGAAATAAAATGAAAAGTCACGCAACGCAGGATGTCTGGGAAAACAACATATTATATGTCATTCCGTTCCAGCCTCCTGATCAAATACAGCAGACGGTTGTGAGGGGACCAGGTATTTGACAGCCTAATGAAACGAAATAAAAAGTGTTCTACGAGAACAGACAATAAGTAACGTTTATGAATGATACAAACAGAAATGTTTCAGAACACTTTGTCTATTCTATACTATTTGATCCTTTCTGTTGTATCAGCAGGGTTGGGGAGTGACGGAATACAAGTCACTTAGTTACGTATTTAAAATACAAACTGTATTTCATGACAGTTCCATTTGAAATGGGTGGTAATCAGATTACAGTTCCATCTGAAAAGTGTTTTAGATTACCAAAGTGATTACTTTGAGTTTTAATGTCATTTAAACAGCGATTGGTGATTCTCTGACTCTGACCGTCTGAAAAAGACGAGTTCAGTTTCATCAACATTTTGATACTTTTAAGAGGGATCATAAAAATTGTTATTTTTATTTAGTACTTAAAAAATTAAATAAAAAAATTGCCCAACTGTCGACTTATCTGTCCTGTCATGACCTGATGATCCACGATTGTTTTCATGTTTTGTGAGTCGTTTTATAATTCACTCGTCACTGCAATTTTTCCTCACAATTGTCAGTTTGAATTTTACAACTCTGACTTCTTTTTCTCAGAATTGCGAGATTTAAACTCACAATTGCAAGTTATAAAGTCAGAATTGGGAGATATAAACTTTTTTTAATATTGTGAGTTTATATCTCCTAATTCTGACTTTATAACTCGCAATTGCAACTTTATATCACACAATTCTGAGGGAAAAAGTCAGAATTGTGAGACAAAAACTCTCAATGACCTTTTTTTGTGTTTGTTCCACACTTATTAGTATTCCAAAGTATTCTGAAGTATTTAGATTAAGTGACTAAACTTGAGTAATGTAACGAAATACGTTACAAATGACTTTTTAAAGCATGTATTTTGTAATCTGTAGTGAAATACATTTTAAAAGTAACCGACCCAGACCTGCGTATCAAAAAAGGAAATGCTGTTTCGTCTTACATTTACTCAAATAACATGAAGTCCTTGTCAAACTGGCAACAATAAATCAGAATACACAAAGAAAATAAAACGAGGACTAAAACACAACAAAATAAAAGACCATGAAAACCAAACACATAATTTAATACTAAAGTACTAATATATTAAAGAGACTGGAGTATATCACATTTGTACACATTCCTATTAAGTGGCGAGGACCAGTGATAGTGACATCTACAAACAAAGCACGTTTCATTATCGGTGAAAAGAAAACATTATTTGACTCTTCAGCAAATATCATCACAAAACAGCAAAATGTAAAACATACAGTGCATATACAAAATATCAAAGCAGAGATGTAAAGACTGCCTGAAAACCATCAATCAAGTCTCAGTTAAGCTCAAAAAGAGCATAAGTGAACCGATATCCTTTAAAAAGATCTCTTCAATATAACGGATGAATAAAAATAATTCTCCTTCTTGCACCGGACTCGACGGTTTCGATCTCAGCGATGGCTGCGGTCATGTCTTCATCTCATCAAAACACCAGCGATTTACATCGACTGAACGCTAATGTACTCGCATTCACATAAAGTAGTCTTGCTAAAAAGTTTGGGCGAGAAAGAGCAAGATATAGTACTTTCAGTGTCCTGTAGATGGCGATATCACTTCTTTTGCAGCAGAAATAAACTGCTGCAGAAAAAGTTAGTTGATATGCAAAATGTAACTGCAACAATCCTTACAAATGTAGTGGAGTAAAGAGCACAGATACTTATTCAAAAATGTAGTGAGTAAAATACTTTACACCTCTGTATTATTGTTTGGACAAATAATTAATAAATCGTCAAACTATATAACTTTTGAAATGTGACTCCAGTGCCCCAAACTGACATTTATGAAGTCCTATCAGTTAAAGGCGCAGTAAGTGATTTCTGAGAAACCCTGTTGATGTTTTAAACAGACACCAAATGAACACACCCCTTCCTTCATTACTCCGCCCCCTGATGAATATCTTGGCTCTCTGAAACAATGTTACTCACATTTCGAGCAGAAACAAAGCAACCTCTGCGTTCGTTTTCAGAATTCAATCTACAGTCTTTCCAAAAATCTCCCACTCGATCTCTCTCTCTCCTCCCCCATCGTGACGGTAAACGCCCCCTACTGCTGATTGGCTGTAATAGTGTTTTGGTGTTCCGTGGATCGGCCAACCACTTTGTTTTTTCTCCTATTTACATAGCCAAGACTATATAAAAACTTTTTTTTTTTTTCAGCACAGAACTGAGAAATATTCACAAAATTGTTTGTTTGGGTGTTGACAAATTTCTCGGAAATTGCTTACTGCGCCTGGAGTTTTTGAGCTTACCCAACATATAGTATGCGCTGATGCTTGCTTACAGATCCACCACAGGCTCTGCACCCTCCTACCTCCACACGCTGCTACAACGCTACGTCCCCACCAGAAGCCTGCGGTCACTAAAGGAGCGAAGGGAGGCACAAAATCACCCTCCAGAACCTTCTCGTTCTCTGCTCCCTGCTGGTGGAATGATCTCCCTACTTTCATCAGGAACGCAGAATCCCTGGCAATATTCAAGAGACAGCTGAAAACTCATCTCTTCTGTGAACACTTGATCCCCTCATAAAAAAAAAAAAAAAAAAACCCTATCCTTCCCTTTTCCCTTCCTACTCTAGCTTATGGTACTGAGCAATGTATGAAACTTGTATCGTGAGCACTCATGAAGAATCGCTTGTTTGTTTTCCTCACTTGTAAGTCGCTTTAGATAAAAGCGTCTGCTAAATGACTAAATGTAAATAGTATTTTAATTTTAGTTTGGATACTAAAATGAGCGGAAATTCAAGATTAAGGACACAGATAGCTTACATTTAGAAAAACACGTGCACAACTAAAGTCACTGATTCGTTGATGTAATCATATATGTGCTGTGTTAAACATAAACCGAGAAAGACTGAGAAGTATCTCCCTGCTGTCATAAACTGGTCAGTGTTGGTGTTGCTGTCTCTCAGCAGAAGTCAGATGACACGTGTGTCAGGTTGAGATGGAGGCTTCCATCCATTTCAAATGAAGTGCCTCCAGCTCAAACCGCAGAGAGCTTGAAATAACCATCACGTGACACACGTGGTTCAAGCATGCTCATTGTTTCTAACACAGTTGTTTCTACAAATTCTACAAGTTCAACAAATTGCATCATGCACCCACAATCTATTTAACCAGCCACTAAATGTGCTGAGATAGCACTGGGTCGTGAATATTCAAAATGAAGTCATTGTCATTTTCATTGTCTCCTTTCTATGCAAATTAAGCTCATCATAGATGTGCATCACTCAAATAAAACTCGGCACTATTTGCCCACTGCAATTAACGTCTCATCATAGATGTGCATCACTCAAATAAAACTCAGCACTATTTGCCCACTGCAATTAACGTCACACTATTTCCACCAGCAGACAGCACATTTTATTGATTGTTTATTTACATATTTCTATCCATTTCAAACCGATTCAGATGCCTGGGTCGCAGTGACGCTGTACTCTTCCAGTAAAGTATGGGAGCCGCTGCATTCTTCAATTGAAGAGGGAAATATAAAGGATCGTATAAACCTCGGTGCCACTCATCCAAAACATGGATCAATAACAGCATCCTGCTGTGTTATGGTGCCTCAGTGAATCAGCTTGATGTTTTATTAATGGAAAACCGTTCAGCTGAGCCCTGATCATGAATGGACACCAAGAATCTCTTAAACTTACACATTCCAGCACGATGTCGGTTCAACACTCTTTTGTGGGAATAAACTTACAGAGAAATGTTCCCCTGGTTTCACAGCAAGTCTAAAATGTATGTTTGAACTGTTAAAATGTTAAAATATGTCACTGCCAATGTTTTGTCTCAAGATGCACGTTTACAAAAGCTACTTAAATGTCCGAATTTAAGTCTAATCCTGGCCCTGTCTGTGAAAATCACAGCCGTAAGAGTTCAAACCCAGCCTTTGCAAGTTAACGGTCACATTTTATCCGCTGCATCATCTTTTTTTCAGTGTAAACTCTTAAAATAGATCAATCCAAAACGAATGTGTAAGTTGAGCTGTCGATTCATTAAATGATAATCAGCAGTTTCTTCAGCATCTCCTCCGCTGACATCCATTACAAAATCAGTGTTATCAGGCTTTACGCTTTTTTTCGGCTGAGGTTGCAGGCTTGCCTCGAAGAGGCTTTGTGGAAATGTTGCTTTATCCCCAGTTTTCCAGCGGATTTTGGGCTACTTTTACACTTTTTTTTTTTTTTTAATTCTGCATGTTGAAGCGAACCCCCAGAACCAATCGAGAATTCGATCGGGCATGTTTTGGTTGGGTTTTGAACAGAAATAAGTCAGGTTTTGTTACGCAAACCTGACAGTCATGTTTTACGTGATATTTCAAATTTGAGCATAAGTTAAATCCACAACTTTGGATGGAAACCCAGCTTATGATGCATAAACTGTCCGTGCATTTAATTGCCGTGAACCTCGGGCTCACGGATGAGGATATCACCGATGACATTTATTTTGACAGCCTCAGAGCGTAATGCCGTCAAATTATGAAGCAACACTTAGTAAATAATTAGAAATTTGTCATGGACTGCACACATAAAGGAAACATCTTCGTTCACATTTCTGCGCTTTGACGACTAGAGGCACATTGAGTGATTTACAGGAATCCCTCTCGTGTGGAAAGATCATTCTTCTATGGTATTGATGGATGGCACGGTACACTCTCTTGGTTACAGGGGTCAACTACAGCAGCCAATAAATTTGAAGAGCACTTAAATGGAGTGCTGGGACAGCCAGTAAAACACGCCCACATCTGCTCCACATCAGTCATTTTTATACCCCAATGTTGGTGCTTTTTAACCTTTCGGAATTATTTCCACAGCTTTCTTTTGGCTGCAATATTATCATCGCATCTATACGCCACTCTGTAAGTGATAGAAACATGTTAGGACATTTATTTAAGTGAAAGCCTAATCAAAGATCAGCTCAAGGTATAGAGGCTCTGGACCGATGGCAGAAATCTGATGTACAACAATTATTTCTCAATTTTCAAAAGCAGCAGAGCCAGGTTTGAACAATGTCCAGTTCAGCGATCGTATCGGATGATAATACCTTGCCACTGAGCGATGTTTACACAGTACTCGAAAAGACTTTCAAGAATCCCATGAGATTACCACGGTGAGGTCCAAAATATTACGGAAACCTAGAAATCAAATGTAAAAAACATTTATAAATGATGTTTTTGACGTAGAAAATGCAAAACTGAAGCATTTTGTCATTTATGTGATTAAAGTCGACATCGTAGGTTACTTTTAAAATGTATTTCACAACAGATTACAAAATACATGCTTTAAAAAGTCATTTGTAACGTATTTCGTTACATTACTCAAGTTTAGTCACATAATCTAAATACTTTAGAATACTTTGGAATACTAATAAGTGTGAAACAAACACAAAAAAGGTCATTGCGAGTTTTTATCTCACAATTCTGACTTTTTCCCTCAGAATTGAGTGAAATAAAGTTGCAATTGTGAGTTATAAAGTCAGAATTATGAGATATAAACTCACATACTAAAGAAATAAAAGTCAGTATTGCAAGTTTATATCTCCCAATTCTGACTTTATAACTTGCAATTGTGAGTTTAAATCTCGCGATTCTGAGAAAAAGAAGTCAGAATTGTGAAACACAAACTCACAATTGTGAGGAAAAAAAATTGTGAGAAAAAGTCGCAGTGACGAGTGAATTATAAAACGACTCCCAAAACATGAAAACAGTGGAAAACATGAAACTGAACTCGTCTTTTTCAGACGGTCAGAGTCAGAGAATCACCAATCGCTGTTTAAATGACATTAAAACTCAAAGTAATCACTTTGGTAATCTAAAACACTTTTCAGATGGAACTGTAATCTGATTACCACCCATTTAAAATGGAACTGTAATGAAATACAGTTTCTATTTTAAATAAGTAACTAAGTGACTTGTATTTCGTGACTCCCCAACCCTGGTCACTGATGACGTCATTAATGAACACATAAGCTGCCTGAACCTCGAGCTGAGACGTGGGTCGCCTTCATGCGCACAGGCATATGAGACGGCGCTGCCCACAAGAGAATCGCTCCTACATAACAGCTTATTTTTATCAGTTCTTTTGTCTTTGGGTCATTATATTTCTCTCAGCTCGTTCTAAATCAGATACAGATAAAGTAACACAGAAAAGATGCATTAGTGAGAGAGCGACTGCATGTGTGAATTACTTCTACATGGTAGCGTCTCTCTACTATTAGTGAAGTTGTGGGTTTTAGCTACTAAGAAATATATGCAAGAACTTTTCGGTTTCTAAGCTATTTTACATAGCTGTATGAATGCGTGTGTGTATGGCAAGCCATTTTGACTTTTATTCATTCTCAGGATAAGAACTTGTGATATCAACAATTATATTTTCACTAGTTAAAATGTTAATTCTTGATATCAGGAACAATGGCAATTTTTGATATCAAGAATTACATTTCCACTAGAAACAACGTTAATTCTTGATATCAACAATTCTGTTAAATGACTAAATGTAACAATTCAATTTCCACTAGTATAAACTATATTCTTGATATCTGTAATTGTATTTTTACTAGTGAAATCTCGCGATAGGTGGCCATTCAAATTCAGTTGTTGATATCAATAATTAATTTCTAACTAGTTGAAATTCCAGTTTCACATATCAGGAATACAATTCTTACTAGTAAAAAAGCAAATTTCTGATATCAACAATTACATTGTTACTAGTGCAAATGTCTAACAATTGAATTGCTTCTAGTAAAATTGTTCATTTCTGATATCATGAATGTGATTGTTACTAGTAAGAAAGCCGTTTTATATTAATATCAGGAATTCATTTCAGATATCAGAAATGAATTGTTTTTACTAGAAGCAATTCAATTGTTAGACATTTGCACTAGTAACAATGTAACTGTCGATATCAGACATTTGCATTTTTACTAGTAAGAATTGTATTCTTGATATGTGAAACTAGAATTTCAACTAGCAAGAAATGAATTCTTGATATCAACAATTGAATTTGAATGGCAGCCTATGGCGAGATTTCACTAGTAAAAATACAATTCTTGATATCAACAATTATAGGTTATACTAGTGGAAATTGAATTATTGAAATCAAGAATTAATGTTGTTACAAGTGGAAATCTAATTCCTGATATCAAGAATTAACATTTTAACGACTGAAAATATAATTGTTGATATCACAAGTTCATATCCTGAAAATGAATAAAAGTCAAAACGGTTTGCCATAGTGTGTGTGTGTGTGTGTGTTGTGTGTGTGTGTGTGTGTGTGTGTTTCAATGCAGCAGCAGCGCATTAGTTTCGAACGGCGACTAACTTACGTGTACAACATGCTGTTTGAAATGTGCATTCACACGATCAGTATTGAGCATCCAGATGCTATAATCAAACTTTCGGAGTTTGCATGTATTTGTCATTTACTCATGGACAAGGAATGTAAATGTGGACTTAGTTTCATCCTTTCGCCGGAACTCTACTCTCTCGTCAACGTTATAAATATGGATATTTTTCTCAAAAAACCCACATAACTTAGCTTCAGAAGGCCTTTATTAACCCCACTGGAACTGTGTGGATTACTTTTATGATGTATGGATGGATGTGCTTTTTTTGGGCTTAGAAATATAGGGTGCCATTCACTCCGATTATACAGCTTGGAAAAGCCAGGATATTTTTTAATAGAACTCCAATTGTGTTTGACTGAAAGAAGAAAGTCAAATGCACCTAGGATGGCTTGAGGTTGTGTAAATTATGGGATAATTTTTAATTTTGGGGTGAATTATCCCTTTAAGGGTCAAATTTCCTAAGAGTTTGCGCCTGTCAGGATTTACTAAAGTAAAATTAGCGCTGAAAAGGTGCAGACACAGTATCTTTTGCGGCTGATTTAAAGGAGTTTACCTTTCAATTGCAAAACTTATGGGAGGAGAGTATTTAAATGAATCATGCAAGGCGATTTACTATGGTTTGTGCTAGTCAATTTACTGCTATTTGCAGCATTATTTAACAATCTGAAAACCGATAGCGTTGATCATTATGGAAATGATCCGGCTGAGTCTGTGTTCTTTTTCATTTTAGCGCCCAGTTTAGTACTTTGATTCATCAAGGATGCATTAAATTGATCGGAAGTGACAGTAAAGATATTTAGAATGTTAGAAAAGATTTCCGTGTCGAGTAAATGTATTGCGGTTTCCACAAATATGTTAAGGAGCTCAAATGTTTTTCCACATTGATACTAATAAGAAGTGTTTCTGAGGACTGGAGCGAGGGCTTCTTTCTTCATCTAACAGTGACGACACTTACATTCTTTCCAAACGACACTTGCAGCTCTGTTCTTCTGCTCCAGATTCTGTCACATTTTGTTTTCTTTATTGTGAACGAATCTTTTGCTCAAACCTCTGACAGTCTTACAGGTTCATTAGCTTTAAATTCATCCGTGCTGCAATGACAGGCCTGTGGGTGGATTGCTCATTGATTTTAATAGCCGTAAGTGATCCACAGACACGTTCCCATTTAATGATACAATATGGTCGCATGTGGGAGGCTTGTACTCCCTGCTTGTTGCCCTCTCTCTAAACAAGTTTTATATGCGTTTCTTTGTGAATTCCCAGCCCATCCCTGAGGCAGTTTATTTGTCTAATTATGAAGCTGTCCTTGAAGTGGGCATATATTTGGTTGGCATAAGATATATTACTATAGTGGGCTAGCAGAAAGGAGTATATAAGCTTGAAGTGCATCTTATTATGACACTGTTGATGATTTATTGTAATAAGCAAATGCAGAATAAAGTAATAACAGCAAATAGGAGATTGTACTCACAGTTGACGCCAGTAGAGTTTCGCAGGATGCTGAGCTAATGATCAGCCCATCAGGAACAAAGTATGACATCTTTCTGGAATCAGCGCGACACTCTAATAAGCATGAAAATCAATAATCAATATGCAAATAGATGTATGAATAAAGATCAGTTGCATTCAATATGCAAATACTGGTGATATCATTCCTGTTGAGTCCCCGTAAAATTGGAATGTTTTTCATACTTTTACTTATTTAAAATTTCTAAATATATACATTTTCTTCGAGTGTCCTCATGAGAGCAGTCTTAAATGAATTAAATGACGTCCGCGTCATTTAATGTGTGATGCCTATCATTAATGTTAATCAAAGAACAAAGATACCAGAGAAAATAGAAGCTTTAATACGGATTAATATATATTTAAATAAATATTTATGCAGTGGAGACTGTAAATTGTTTGATAAAATTTCTATTGCCAAATATTTCCAACCTGTTAAACATGTAGGAAGGCCACGGGTAAATATTTTATTTATTATAATGGGATTATGTGAAGATTGTTTTAAGTTCACTTAAATTGTTTTTTAAAAGCCTAATAAATGTTGAAACTGATAGCTCATGCTGTAACGTTAAAAAAAAATCTGTATGATATGAGACATCAGTGGCGTATTCAGTTCATGAAGAGATTGCCGTTAAACAAATATTTAAAATGTACTGTCTTTAAGTTGTTTCTACATTAATTTGGAAGAAACATATTACAATATGAAAACATTAAGTTAAGTCGTGGCGTATTGTCAAGTATGGTGACCCATACTCGAAATTTGTGCTCTGCATTTAATCCAACCAAGTGCACACACACACACACACACATGTTGTGTTTTCATGTTTTATGGGGACATTCCATAGGCGTAATGGTTTTTATACTGTACAAACTGTACATTCTGTCCCACATACACACACAGACACACAGACACTCACACACCCACACACACTCATGTTGTGTTTATGTGTTTTGTGGGGACTTTCCATAGGCGTAATGGTTTTTATACTGTACAAACTGTACATTCTGTCCCACATACACACACAGACACACAGACACTCACACACCCACACACACTCATGTTGTGTTTATGTGTTTTGTGGGGACTTTCCATAGGCGTAATGGTTTTTATACTGTACAAACTGTACATCCCCCCCCCCCCCCCCACCACCACCACCCCTAAACTTAACCCTCACAGAAAATGTTCTGCTAGTTTAGATTTTCAAAAAAGATAATTCTGTATGATTTATAAGCTTGTTTCCTAGTAAAAGCTTGTAAAGCTTATAAGCTTATAAAGCTTATAAAAAGCTTTATAAGCTTGACCAACAAAAGGTCCCCACAATGTCAAGATTTACTGGTTTTACTTTTACTAAGGAAAACAAGTACACACACACACACACACATACACACACGGAGCAGTGGACAGCTATTGCTCCAGCGTCCAGGGAGCAATTAGGGGTTTCGTGTCTTGCTCAAGGTCACTTTAGTCATGGCATCGAAGGTGGAGAGAGAGCTGTTCATTCACAATCCCCACCTTCAATTCCAGGGTGGGAATCAATCCGGCAACCTTCAGGTCACAAGCCCGACTCCCTCACCATTAGGCCACGACTACCCAAAAGCTCCATTGTTCCTAATCGCAAAAAAAAAATAAATAAACGCGTGATTAGTTATTTTTTTAAAGAACTGACAGCAGTATACACACATACATATATATATACACACACACACACACATCTCACACACATAATACTGAGTATTAGTAATGCTCCAAAATGCTTCTGCGTGGAATCCTCGCACATTTAAAACTGTTCGCCTCTGTTCTAAATGTCAGAGATAATTTATGGAACAGCTGTGATGCTGTTTATGCACTCACGACTCAAGCCTTTAAAACAGCGAGAGAAGAACAACACTTGCAGGTACTTAGCGTCGTTTGAGCCACATCAGCAGCCGAAACAGATGCTGGGTAAATGAAGATAAAAACAGACGCAGCTGAGAACGGAGTTTGTAATGGGTGATCAACGGCTGGATTTGCACAAGGTACTGCTCTGAGACCCACAGTCAGCTCAGTAATTGGTGCAGAACAAATACCTTTTGCAAGTGCATCCAGCTAATTGAATGGAAACGGGGAACATATGGTACCTGCTAGTGCTGTACTGTATGAAATACTGTTTTCATGCATGCGCCACTTCGTTGCACAATAGTTTGGCTCGCAGAAGATTCCCTAGATAAACACCTGTGTGAGGTTTTGTTTTCGTTTTGAGATTTTTGACATTTTCAAAACGGTTTTTTTCTCTGTGTCCTTGTTATGTATACCATTCCCATTCAAACAACCGATTAAAGCTGTGCTTTCTGATGCAAATACAACATCTAGGCACCTTTTTTTACGCTTACTGCTTTCATGAATGTGCTAAAGAGATGGTTAGTTTATTAGTATAGGGATTTTCTCAATTCATGGCATTTCAAAGCAGAAAACGGTGCATTAATATCTTAAGCATCTAAAAAAATCAAGGTTTCTATTAAAAAAACACTTGAAGGAATAGTTCACCCAACAATGAAAATGTCGTCATTATTTACTCACCCTCATGTTGTTCACAACCTGTATGAGTTTCTTTCATCTGTTGAACACAAAATAAGATATTTTAAAGAAAGGAGAAGAATGTTGGTGACCAGTGGTTCAAAAAAAAAAAAAAAAAAAATTCAGTTTTTGAGTCACGGATCGGATCGCAAGAAAAAATGTTTTGGGGGTGAGGGTAACTTTACTTTCCATTTATTACTTAAAGCACACTTTAAGAACTCTGTCACCACAGAAAACTTACAAGTTACTAACTAATAAAAGCAAAAACACAAATTACGAGCATAGATAAATACAATGTAGCCTAACAAAGTTACAAATAAAGTAACTTACTAACTGCAGTATTCATTTCAGGTACAGAAATGTAATAATTAAATGTAAAATAACACTGTTCACTGTATATTAAAGCTGTGTTTGATTATTATTAATGACATACAGACAACAGCAAATATGTATAGGCTGCTGTCACTTTAAGACCGAATACACGGATCATATTTGTCAGTCATATTTGTAAATGTAATAGTTGAGTATGTGAATAGTGAGAGATTAAATGTCTTTTATCTTCAGTTGAAGTCAGTTGTAGTTCTTGTGTTTCTCTGTCCTTCGTTGATTCTGCTTGTTAACAGCAGGCGTTCATCATTAATGCTCAATCATCACTTAATGATCTCATTAACTCTGACACTGCTTCAACGGTACTTTAACTCAGTAGTGAGCGCACACATGACCACTAAACAGTGTTCATTAACCTGTGAACTATTACATAAATCTTACCTAATTCATTTACGTATGACTGTCAAATATGAATCGCATTAAGTTTATTAGTTTGTTTATGTTGAAACTATGTAATCCAAATGGATGGAAAATTGCTATGTAATTAAATGACATAAAACTTAAAATATTTTTTGAGTGTATTGAACTTGGTCAGTTTCAATCAAAGTAATCTTTGCTGAAGAAATAAAAGGTGAACACTTACATAATGATATACGATAAACAGAGGAAGAAAAACGATGGCAAAGTGGCAAAGGACGATTCCCACACCATCGCATTTATTAAAAGTTCACCTTTAGAGCGACAGATGGACTACAGCCTGACTTCCAAAGACATAGTCCATGATTCTCGCTCCTTTAATTGGTGGCAGGATTAACTCATTTAGCTCTTAAAGGTCAACGTTCCTCGGACAGGCAGATGATGGGAGAGGTGAATGAACCCTTGACCTGTACGAGCGAAATCATATTAGACCCTGAGCTGAGAGACATGACCTTTAACTCCGTTACATACAGTGAGAGTGGAAACATGACGTTTGATGCCAGGCCAAACTCCTTAACTTGAGCTGACCTCGGTATGGTTTGTGTGGATGTTGGAAGTACTGAACTCATGAATACTCCCAGGATGGAAAGGATTTAACAGTTGATGCTTTATTCTTTAGGATACAACTGAGAGTGGCAGAAAAAGAGAGTCCTCTGCCTCTGGAGTAATCAGAAAAGATTTCCATCAAGTTACCGATCTGAAGTCAACAGAAGGAAGGCCTGCTCGCTCTGGGAGTTTCTCGCTCGAGTTTTATTCCATATGCGGAAAGAATCTCACCTAAAGAGAGCTGATGCTTCTTTGATATGCCAATATGGTGACGCACACACCTCATGTGGAAGATTAAACCAAGATTCGTCGAAAATAAGATCACAAAAAATGGTAACGAGTTGAATCCCATTGGTAAATGATGGAGAAAGATCCTCTTTATGTGTACTTTATTGTATGGGACATTTAACAAAAGACATTTGCACGCTTTGTATAATAAAATTTAATTATCATCAAACCCAAACAAGCTAAAAACATTGTCATTCATGCATTAGGAAGACCAAAATGTTTATCATCCATAGAAATTCAAACGTATTATTATTCTGACAAAAAGTAGCTTTCACTGTGCAAATGTAAAAAATAATTTGTCCAGTCAATATTGCTTGAAAGAATGTCATTGTGTTTTTAGAGACAACTGTAACTTTTTTGTGTTCAACAATTATATAATGAGCGAGTACATCATGAATCCATTTTCCAAACCTTTTTGTATTATCCTCAATCCCTCCAGTACGCCTATAATAACGGTTTATATTTAAACTATTTTAAACTAGTTCGGGTCGAACCGCAGCACCAGCGTGACTCGTCATAGACATAAACAGAGAACAGTAGCTCCGGCTACAATGTTCTTCTAGGGTGTTCCAAAATGTTCCAAATGTTCCAAAAGTTATAAACTGCAGCTTTAAAAAGTATAATTATCAAGAACTTAACTGAGTCAGACGGATTTCAAATAGAAGTACACAAAGGTCGATGTAGATAAATTCAATAAAATCTATAATGTGAATAATTATATGCATATACCTCAACACCAAATAATTAGGAGATATTATCAGAAGTCCAATTTCTACATTCTAAACATGGCCAGTCACCTGAAGTTTGTTTCACCCTGAGCAAGCTGCAAAGAGCAGTTTCATCTGTCACAGGAAGCTGCGCTTTGCTTATTCCCTCTGACACCCTGACAGGATGAACACTATAATGATAGTCTAGACAGTGTGAAAGAGTAGTACAGGGTCTTTGTGGGAAGGCAGACCCTCCACGGGGAATGAAAAACGACTGGAGCTACAAACAAGCCCGAGAAGGGGTCTCTCATTTCCAGCCTTTATTTTGAGGATTGATAACTGTCAGTTTCCACAACAAGAATGACGCAGTATTTTTTTACTGAGCAGTGGGGATGACAACAGCAACAAAACTCTTTCCTTCAAGAAATTTTCTTAATAAAAGCACAACATGGTCAGGATGCTTTTAGTGCTTTTTTTTTTTCTTCTGTTTTTTGATGGGAAAACAGTTTACTCAGAACATGCACAGACCCAAGGCCCTTGCTAAAGGCACTTCAAAACACTTGACGGAATTTTCTTGCAATCCATGTTTTCGCTGTTATTTGGTAGGAGGCGCTATTACGTATAGAATATCCAGATACAAAAACAAGCAAAGACGAAGCAGAGGCAAGCGATAGAAGCATTGAAGCAAAGAAATGTAAAGTCAAACCCATGAAGAGGTTGAACTGTGCAAGCTTTGGGGGTGCAGATGGACTCAATCTATTATGCATATCATTTTGAATTCAATCCGGACGTAGTCCTTGACAAAAACGTGATTTTTTTGTTTTGTGAAAATGATCCAAAATGCTGGTGCTGGCTGGCAACTTTTTTTTTTCTTTTTTTTTTTTGAAAATGCTTGCGGGTTTGTGTTGTTTTGCCATTTAAATGGATGCTTTTGAATCGTTGTCAATGGGGAAAGACACTCGATGGTGTAGTTCTGATATCTACCAGCAGGGGCAAACCGAACATGCATGCACAGAAATGTTGAGGTCACGCAGTTAAAACTCAAAATAATTAAATATATAAAAATATTTTTTGTTAGGTAAAAGTCTTTACTGTCACTTTTGACCTATTTAATGAATTAAAAAATGATCTCTTATTAACCATATTCCTTTAAACGGTAATGCTCGTAAACATTAATGTGGTACCAAATGCCAGAATTCAAATGAAATCGATCTGGAACAGGGGATCCCAGTCTCTCTTTCCACTGTGTTGGTTTGCATTAGAGGGCTTTTCTACCATCATAATACTATCACAGTTACTGGATTGTGAAAGCATGAAGCTCATTGGCCAGTGAGGATTGGCCAGATCTCCAAGCAACAATGCAGTCACTGAGCATCGAGCCTTGTAATTATCCCGACAGACAAAACGCTGTCACAATCAATTCCATTATCAGTCAGCAACAACGCACTGTGAAGTATTCACGCTCCACCCAGCGGAAGAGAGGCCATCTTCATTACCACAAAAAAGCACAGGCATTCGCTAGGTGAGACACGTTTACGCAGCAAACTGAGTATCAGCGTGCCTGTGGGGGTCGACGGGAGAGGTTGTTAAAGCCTCCGAGCATGTCTGAACTCCCAGTGCTGGCAAAAGTCAGTGCACATTGTGGGCCTCTTTAGATCGTAATACAAAAAAGCTGCAGGGCATTTCTCAGAGCCGGCCTGAATCTGCTTCAGATAATGATCTCAGGCCTCATCAAGGGTGGGAGATTCAACCAACATGATATAACCATTGAAAACAAGTCCTTTGTTTTGAGAACATTGTGTCTCTGGGTTTTCTCTCAGCGACGTAGAGGGAACAGACACTTCTTACTGCTTTTTGTTCATTTGTTGCTTAGCATAAACCTTTGAAATCTCACATATTAGCAATAATTTCCCATGTCAATTAAATTCATAACTTATTAAAATAGCTTAAATGAGTCAGATACATTTAAAGGGGACCTTTCACAAGATCTAATATCAGTCTCTGGTGTCTCTAGAATGTGTCTGTGAAGTTTCAGCTCACAGATCATTCATTGTAGCTTTCCTAATTTGCCCCTATTTGGGTGTGAACAATAACACGCCGTTTCTGCGTGTCCCTTTAAATGCAAATGAGCTGCTGCTCCCGGACCCCTTTCCAGAAATGTTCGCGCTTCAGTTGTTCAACAAGAATCTCACGCAGGCAAAACAATTGTCAGTAACGGTGCTCAGCCTCACATTGTCGACATTGATGGAGAGACTCAGGAAGAAGCTACAGACGTTTCTGAATGGTTAGTGGATACGTGCATGTAGTTGCACGGAGTCCGGCGTAAAATGACGGCATCAACAACACTCGACTACAACAACTCTTCCTCGTCTCTAAAGCAGCCCAACATGTTCTCACCACCTTTGCTGCTGCATGTTCTCAGGGGTGGGGTTTATGCAAATTCTAGGGTTTGTGATGTCACCAAACCAGGAAGAAGCTCGTTGTAGTCCCTACCAGCCGTTTTTTGTAGTCCTTAAAAAGAGATTTCTGTAAAAGACCACATCTAACATCGTAACTTCGCAGATGTTGCTTCTGCTCAAACGGCAACATTACACACTAACGATAGTTAAAAAGGTGAATTCGTAATCAATCGCCCCTTTAAAGTAGAAGTAAACGACGTTTAGGTTTCGGGGTTTGTGTCTTGTACTCGTGAGCCATTTTAAGCTGTGGAGCTTAAAGATTTACACTGGAATGTGACATTTAGATGATTTTTGCAAGAACTAGCATGGGTAGCTATTTAACATTCCAGCGACATGCAGAGCGCAAATTAAACAAAATAATCCAATAATGTAATAATCCCGTCGCCCGAGTGAAAAATAAGCCTAGAATAATGGACAGGCCTGTTCTAAAAATGGCTGCTGTCGTCTTTGTGTGCCTTACGACCTTATTTAAATTCTCCACAGCTTCTTTTCTGGAAGGAATGTCATGCACACACTAATTCATGCATAAATCTGTGAGAAAATTACAGATGTTTTTTGTTGCTACCAACACATGCTCCGCCATCTGCGGTTGTGTCTGCTTAAAGTATTACAGCGTAATCATGAATGAAATACACAGTTCATGTGATGATTTCAAAATAAGCCTCTTTAGATCGAGGTTTGTCTGCTTGGAAGCAGGTTCTCGCCAACTTTTCTGGAGCATATGCTTTCAATTTACTGAACAAACTAATTCAAATGAAGGCTGTGATGACTGTACATGATCCCAGATAAATAATGAAAAAATATGACCCAACAAAAAGCCAGTTTTTTTTGATTATATTTAGTCTAAAAACGTCTACTTCTCTAGACTCAGAAAGAATCACTAATGTCATACTGAGGATTACCAGCTTCTGTGTCTGCTTTGCATTCACAGTATGACTGAAGAGTGAATGTAATTTCTTGGCTGGATTATGACTGACAGACAGAAATGAGTGGCACACATCTTATCTTCATTTCGCTGGCGAGGGGGAGATGCTGACACACTGGATTTCGCAAATGAGCCACTGATACACTCCTAATCGTTTTTTGCTTAATTCGAGTCGGGCTCGACCGGTCGGGTGCAGCAGATAATGGCAAATTGCAGACATTCTTAATAGACTTACAGAGCTTTGATTTCAGGGAATTCAAATCCATTAACTTTAACACAGTCTTTCGCATCGGCCTCCAAAAAGAGTCGTGTGGATGAGGGTGAGGAAGGTTAAAAAACAATGATGCTCATGACACAACCAAACCGTCACAAAACCCCCGGAATAATTGAATTGTACAATTAAACATACTAATCATTATGATTATGGTAATTTCACCATCTAAATGAGCGCTGTCATTGTAATTATGTCCATTTTGTGAAGCATTTTATGAGTCTGTTTCCTTAGGACGGTTGCACGCATGCAAAGATAATAAATCTAATCTAATCAAAAGAATGAAATATGTTGGGAGCGGAAGGGAAGATTTTATATAAGTCACTGAATTTAAATGCAAATGCGACAAATCGGTGCAAAACAAAAAGGTGTATGAGTCTAATAATAAGGCAGTTTATTTCCTCCTGGAACCGCACTGTGCCGGGCGAGAAATGAAACTATTGTTTCTTTTGTCATCGCCATCATTTCACAGACTTCAAATTAAATCCTCCTCTCTGTTTTCTCTCTGCTTCCTCTGTTTAAAGAGAATAAATGGAGGAAAGTTTCTCTGAAAAATAAATGTATTCTTAATTATCCATCCTCGGAGAGCATATGCATGTGTTTTTTTCTTTCTTAAAGGGGCCATTTTCTATACTTTTGCAGCAATCAGCCACTTATTGTACTAATATATATATATATATATATATATATATATATATATATATATATATGTATATATGACCCTAGACCAAAAAACCAGTCACGAGTCACACGGGTACATTTGTAGCAATAGCCAACAATGCGTTGTATGGGTCAAAATTATCGATTTTTATATTCTTTTCAAGTAAATCATTAAGATATTAAGTAAACATGTTCCATGAAGATATTTTTCCTACCTTAAATATATATATATAAAAAATAGATTTTTGTGAGTGGATATGCATTGCTTAGGACTTCATTTGGACAACTTTAAAGGCGATTTTCTCAAAATTTGATTTTTTTTTTTTTTTTTTTGCACCCTCAAATTCCAGATTTTCAGATTCCAAACAATTCCAAATTTTGTCCTATCCTAACAAACCAAACATCAATTTTTCTTAAATGACTGGTTTTGTGGTTCAGGGTCACAATATATACTTTAAAGCGAAACTTCGCCGATTTCAAACCTGCTTTGTATTGTTTCAGTCCATCCATCTTCTGCCGCTTATCCGGGGCCGGGTCGCGGGGGCAGCAGTCTAAGCAGAGATGCCAGACTTCCCTCTCCCCAGACACTTCCTCCAGCTCTTCCGGGGGGACACCGAGGCGTTCCCGGGCCAGCCGAGAGACATAGTCTCTCCAGCGTGTCCTAGGGCCTTCTCCCGTTGGGACACACCCGGAACACCTCCTTAGGGAGGCGTCCAGGAGGCATCCGAGACAGATGCCCGAGCCTCTCCTCTCGATGTGAAGCACCACCGGCTCTACTTTGAGCTCCTCCCGAGTGACCGAGCTCCTAAGGGAGCGCCCTGCCACCCTGCGGAAGCTCATTTCGGGATCTCGTTCTTTCGGTCTGACCCAAAGCTCATGACCATAGGTGAGAGTAGGAACGTAGATTGACCGGTAAATCGAGAGCTTCGCCTTGCAGCTCAGCTCCTTCTTCACCACGACAGACTGCAGAAGCTGCACCGATCCGTCCGTCCACCTCACGCTCCTTCCTTCCTTCCCTCGGGAACAAGAGCCCAAGATACTTGAGGCAGGAGCTCTCCACCAACCCGAAGAGGGCAAGCCACCCTTTTCCGACTTGTTTCAGTGTCGATGTTTATTTGTTCTCCGTGTTACCTGGACCAAGAAATTCACATTTATTTGTCAGTAAAAGTCCTTTGAGAAATCTACAGATTATTCTGCATTGTTGTGTCCCCACCCACGGACAGTCGGATCTGCAGAGGGTTATTAACGCAACAGTTATTCTAAGGGTAGGAGAATCACTGAAAATTGACATAATGGAAGTTTCTTTCAAGTTTCTTTCCCTCTGTTTGGCCTAAAAAACTGTTCGTCGTCATCTAGTTTGAAATGTTCACTACAAACACTGAGGTTTTTCAGATTTTCCATCATTCTTCTCTATTTACTGCATAAAACACACTGGATTCTTCACTGGAAAATGTAAATATCTCACTCAATTGCACATGGGAACGATACAAATCGACACCATTATGGCTAAAAGTTTGCTGAGAATTATTTCCTATTAAAGCAAGGGGCTATTTGACTTGATGGGAGTGACCTTGGACGACATTATGAGGGAAGACAACAGCTCCTTTCCTCTGTTTTCTCTGGTCAGGTAGCATCAATTTCAAATTTCCCTCCCTCCTTTCTACTGCATAAACAGCCAAGTTTTATTGAAAGCACATTTTGTCATTTTGCATTGCTAAAATGCATCTTGACCTTGATCTAAAAGAACAGATGAACAGGCCAAAAGTGATTTCTGGAGGGCATATGTGTTTTTAATGACACTACAAGGTTCGATTAAACCATCAAAATATGAGGAAAGCATTTTATATTTTTTAATTATTCTAAATATGAGAAACACTAAAGTTGGTTTTTATGTGACAAAATGATTGGGCAAACTACAGCTAAAAGGTTTATTTTAATATGCAAATTTTTTTTAAATAAAAATAATAAAGCGTGAGGATGTCAATTTTCTTGACCGGACATTACTGGACGTGTCAAGACGCGTTTAAATTGGAATCACATGTTTAAATTGATTTTTCATTTTTATTTATTATGTTATGTCCCACTTATGTTTTATTTTGTGGCAAAAAATGTTTTCATGACAATTTCTCACTCCCTCTCTGAGCTTCAGAATTGTTTTGCTGCTGTGCCTTTAATTAAGAAACACCCAAATTTGCATATGCAATGGACAACAGCAATTACAACTGGTTCCATTGTTTTATGCACAATTTAGTACCGTTTGCCAATGAGGTACGAAAAACAGATTCAGTTTTTCATTGGTGTATTCAAGTACGTCTCATCCTTAGATCAGGATGATCAAATACTGCATGCTAGAGTAATGGACCGTCATACGGAGTAAATATCGAGTGACAGCCATAGACGTGCCTGCGAAGACCACCCACGGGTCACTCGAGGTCAGCTTGTTTGTTTGTATCCGGGGAAGTGTTCCGAATGTGGCACTCTCACCATGAAAAGAGCATCATCCCTAATGAAATTTCATTTCCGTCACACATTCTTCCCGTGTCAATCACCTCCAGAGTCATTCATGCTCTGCCCTCCCGGTGCTTTGTGTCAGAAGCCAAGCCATTGCGGGAGGAGATGAGGTGAAGAGACAGTTTGATGGTGGAGCGTTGCTTTCTGAGTGATGACGCAATGTTGGAAAAGTTTTCAGTCAAAACAGAGGACACAGATTACGGGCAGAACAGTCAAAGGTGAATCTAAAATCATTTCCTGAAGTAAAATATTTCTGTCTAAACATAAGTTTTATGTCATTTAATTACAATAGCAATTTTCCATCCATTTGGATGACATAGTTTTAACATAAACAAACTAATAAACTTAATGTGATTCACATTTGTCAGTCATGTGTAAATGTAATAGTTGAGTATGTGAATAGTGAGAGATTAAATGTCTTTAGTTGAAGTCAGTTTCTCTGTCCTTCAGTGATTCTGCTTGTTAACAGCAGGCGTTCATCATTAATGCTCAATCAATGAATGACTGACAAATATGAATCACATTAAGTTTATTAGTTTGTTTATGTTAAAACTATGTCATCCAAATGGATGGAAAATTGCAATGCAATTAAATGACATAAAACTTATGTTTAGACTGAAGTATTTTTGCCACACCGGAGAGCTCCCGTGAAAGAGGGTTCTGACCTAGTTGGTAGGCAAACGAATGACACCTACACGTTGTTTAGAGTCACATCAAGTCCTGTCGACCTGGCAGTAAAGTCTGCTGTGTTTTTGTCAGAATATATTTCTGTGGAACTCGAAATAAAATGCTCTTTTCCACACAATGAAAGAATAATGTCATCAGGGCCGACAAGCTCCAAACAAGATAATAAAAATGAAAAAGAAGCACAATAAAATATAGTGATAATAATGATGTGGATATTTGACCGATACAAAAAGGTATCGCATAAATAAGTGAATCGTTTTTCCGAATGTGTCTGAATTAAGAGTTTCAGCCAGAAATATTATCTTAACATCTGTGTTTATTAAAGTTGAAGTTTAAAGGTTTGGGTCTCCACTGACTTTCATTGTATGTGCAGAAAAATAAAATAATAAAATAAACATCTTCAAAATATATGGGATTCCGCAGAAGTAAGAAAGTTGAGGGTGTTTTATTATGCCTTTATTAAGTGTATATACATGCATATAGTCAATGGTTTATGGTCACATTTTAATACGGTGGCCTTTGTTGCCTTCGGATCTCCTGCACTGAATTAATGGCACAGTACTCAAACCCCAAATAGAACCATGAAATTTCAGTTAAAGAATATAAAGGCTTTTACTCTCCCTTCGGCCAGAAACGAGACGGATTGCATCGCATGGTCGTCTTATGAGGACATTCCATGCTGAAGCCATTTAAGCGTGACTGAATTTAAAAGGAAACTCTGCTGTGACCGGTCTTCCATTAGGGCACTTTTGGATTTCCAATAAAGGCTTCTAAATGTTTCAGTATTGGCTGATTCTGGGACATAATCACTGATTTTAATTAAAAGCTGTGAATGTGCATCGATGTGTGCACACATTGAGCCTGCCGAAAAGCTATTTAAAAATCCTAATGGAATTTATCATTTTCTTCATTTGCAAACGGCTCCAACAAGGGATGAGCAGCTTTGCGTGAACACTTCATCATTCTGTGTGATTGTTTGACGACAGGCCTCTGCCTTCTGTTAGCTGAATCACCAGCGGTCTGCACTGAATACAGATGCTGCTGCCGGTGAATCTATGCTTCGGAGTAATTGCGAACCAGTTATAAACTGTTCGCTGCCGCCGAATCAGCGACTCTGTCCATGAAGTCGAGCGTAGAGCCAAAGGTCGAGTTCTAGGACTAAAACTCCCATGTTACGGTTCCATCTGAAAAGTGTTTTAGATGACCAAAGTGATTACTTTGAGTTTTAATGTCATTTAAACAGCGATTGGTGATTCTCTGAAAAAGAGGAGTTCAGTTTCATGTTTTCCACTGTTTTCATGTTTTGGGAGTCGTTTTATAATTCACTCGTCACTGCGACTTTTTCTCACAATTTTTTTCCCTCACAATTGTGAGTTTGTGTTTCACAATTCTGACTTCTTTTTCTCAGAACTGCGAGATTTAAATTGGGAGATATAAACTTGCAATACTGACTTTTTTTTCTTGCAATTGTGAATTTAGTATGTGAGTTTATATCTCATAATTCTGACTTTTCTCATATATTGCAATTTTATATCTCAGAATTCTGACTTTTCTCAATATTGCGAGTTTATATCTCCTAATTCTGACTTTATAACTCACAATTGCAACTTTATATCACGCAATTCTGAGAGAAAAAGTGAGATAAAAACTTGCAATGACCTTTTTTTGTGTTCGTTCCACACTTATTCCAAAGTATTCTAAAGTATTTAGATGAAGTGACTAAACTTGAGTAATGTAACGAAATACGTTACAAATGACTTTTTAAAGCATGCATTTTGTAATCTGTAGTGAAATACATTTTAAAAGTAACCCACCCAGCCCTGTTCCCACGTAACCACATGATAGTACAAAATTAACAAAATATCAAAACACCCCAGTCTTCAGCATCACATGATCCTTCAGAAATGATTCTAAAGTCTGGAAAAGTCACCGTCGGCTGAAGTTGACACTAGTTCTGGCCTATCAATACAGCTGACCACGAACCAGCCAAACCCCTGCTTAGCATTCTCATTTGTCACCGAATCCAGTAGAAAACAGAAAGATGCTCAGGACATATTAATGAACAACAGCTTCAAAGACTGACAATGTCAGTGGAACTGTCAGACAATGAACTTTTTTTATATTCCATATATTTATCCTCCGTCTTCCTGTATCCATCATGAATTCCCTCTGGTACAACTAATTATGGACTCAAAAACACATCAATAACCCTGACAGGTGACCTTCTTCAATTTGATATCCGAAAGGGAAAATAAATCAAATCCAAATTGCAGTGCGATTGTGCTCTCGGGGGGACAGCTGGCCCCATGCTGCGTTTATAGTGATGCCGTCGTTGTCCATGTGAGAGGATGATAAAAGCATCGGGGCCAGAGGAGGCCATAAAATGTGAACGCACACTGTGTACTTCACCCGCATTTATGGAAATACATTCAACAGGCCAAACATCCTAGATTTGTGTGACATTGCAAAACCTTTAAAATGATGTACCTGTTACACAAATTTAAGCTCCGATGGCTCTGACAGCACTTTAATTGCTGGAGGTCGCTGGAGGCGTTTATGCGCAACTGGCCAAAGTTTTAAAAATCACATAAATGAGATGTATTGCCGGTGAAAATAAGATGTCATTATGTCAGTTCATTTTCACGCAGCTAAAACGAACACTGTACTCTGCAGGGGGAAGCATTTGTAAATGCATTTCTGCATCACAAACGAGATGATTACCAATGCACAAGTCAAACTCACACAGATTGTTGATCTTTTCTGTCTGGCATGTTCATTTTTTTGATTATATGCCTACTTGTGGGGAGAGAAAAATCATATGGAACAGTGAAATCACTCACAGCAGCATGAACTCCTCCATCTGGCTGAATCTCCATCGCAGTGTCTCACAGGAGAGATCACACGGATCACATCAGCTCCAGCGTCTTCACTCACACCGGGCGGCAACATCACATCGCTGTCTGACACTTCATAAAAGGCAAAAAAAAAAAAAAAATATTTAGGCCTATAGTACTTATTATTTTTACTATTAAATTAGTATGATCAGCTTTTATTTTTATATTTTCAGTTCATTTTAATTTTAAGTTTCAGTTTGTTTTTTTTAAATCTATTTAGTATTTATATTTAATATTACTTTTAATTATTTTAATACTTGCCTGTGCAAAATTTTTCTTCAGCTTTATTAAAAGATTTTTAGTCATTTCAATTTTATTCAACAAGAACAGCACTGGTAGAAATGTGCATCGCTAAAACAAAATTCACCAAATTTAGCTATACAAGGTTTTTTTTCTGTATTTGCAATATTAGAATAATAACAGAAAATATTCATCTTCAGTTCCAATCCAAAAAAAGTGCTATACTTAGTAGAAATCTTAAACATTTATAAGAGAATAGATTAATAATAATAATAATAAAAAAATAACAACAACAAAAGGATTTAAGGCACATTTTTTATAGACAGTAGATAGGAGGCAGACAGTTTCAAGGCAGATGAACATTATACTCAGGTCAGATTCAAACTCGAGGCTCCTAAAAGAGCGCTAAAGCTCAACGTATTTGCAGCATGTATAATAAAAGCCACAGCTCTGATACCATTGGTTTTCCTTTGGGGCGGCGGCACAAAATCACAGCAAAATCAAATTTCCTAGAACCTGTGGAACCTGTGACTGGCCGCCCATCTTTGTTGTGGACTATTTTTTTCTTCGTGAGTGAGATCCTCTTTGAGAAGAGATTGACTGGGTTACTTGAAATTCGGTAGATGTTTTAAAACCTAGACCTTTTGTCCTACGAGGTCAGATTCTCCCCGCTATGTTACCACCATCTGTGCGCTCGATTTGAAGACAGACAGATACTCTGAAAAAAAAAAAAAAAAAAGAAAAGCGATATGTTTCTAAATCTATTGCTTCTGACTTCTTCTCTAAAACCCATTTCCCAAGTCTGTCAGGTATTCATAATGAAAAGCGAGCTTGATGATGAATTTCAAAGTCCCAGAACTGCAAGATGAAGCTGTAGAACATATCAGCAAGGATTTGGCTTGGATTGCAAAGAGTATTGGAGTAGAAAGTCAGGGCTGCTGTGAATCCTGATAACCGACTGGGCTCGACTCTCGCTGACAGCACAGATGTCGGATGGATCCTCTAGTCAGACTAAACAAAAATGCACTTTGCATGATATTAAAGAGGACCTATGGTGCCCTTTTACAAAGTCTTGATTTTGTTTTGGGGTTCTACTTTTCATTCTTGAAAGTTCCCATATTTTGTATCGTTTCAGCACCTCTCTTCCAAGTCTATCAGTAACGCTCTGTTTAGAATGAAGCCCCTCCTTCCGAAAACAAATGTGCTCGGATTATATATATATATATACATATATAGCGAGAGCCGGTGCGAGGCCAGTGCGAGGCCGGTGATGCGAGTGACAATGAGCGCCAGCTGCGCGCTACACCGGTCTCGTGTCTCTCACGGAGGAGCTCCGGAAGCATAAAAGAGGAGCGACGATGGTGAAGGACGAGAGAGGACCAGGCCTGGATTTTATGTTGTTTTATTATGTTTGTGTGCCATTTTACTTTCGTTTTGTTGTTTGTTTATTTTTTTTATTAAAATTACGTTGAATGTTCGCCGGTTCCCGCCTCCTTCTTCCCGTACTTACGAACTGTGTTACAATATGTATACATATATAATGTCTATATATACTTCTATTAATGCTCATAGATCTCCAAGATGCAAATTGTGTTCAGTACAGATTTTGTGGGATTGTTTGTTCTGTTACCTAATTTGCATAATTCCTTCAAAGCACTATAAAACAATGCCAATAAACAGTGCTATCAGCGGGCACAGTTCATTCCTAGTGAATTCTCCCCTCGGTTTGTCTTTTTCCAAGCGTCAGACTGAAAATCATTCATCTTTAGACAGTGTTCACCATAATTAGTGTTTCTCTCACTGCAACCCGGCCCTTTTTTCCTCTAGCGATCTTTCATGTAGTGTATGGTCTTGGGTGACAAAACTTGCAGAGAGATTAATTAGTCTGAATGAATCAGTGGGCTTTGGAGGAGGTTTGGAGACTTCGACCCATAAAAAATACATTCAGCTGTTCAATATCTGCTTTCAAGGCGGGAGCAGTCAGGAAAGAGCAAGAGCTTCAAAGCTTTTACACAGTTACACACTCCTTGCTTTGTTTGCACCACTTGCAGTCAAATATTGCAGTCATTTTCTTAGCAAAAAAATGCGGAATGAATTCTACTCACCGGATATGAAAATGTTGACCATTTAAACATCCATTTTGTTTGTGGATCAATCTTTAATGTTCATCAGTTCTTCCTGAAAGTTCTTGAAATGTATGTATCTTGCACTGCTAAAAAAAAAAGAAGCTTGAATTAGTAATTTGTTTACAAGTATCTAAAAGTCTTTGACACAATATCACTTTTCTTGAGAAGCCACACTGCATAATATATTAATTGTATGATGCAATGGCGTGGTTGCTTCTTAAAAGCAGAAACATTGCAAATGCATATTCATATTTTCAACACTTCCAATGCTTTTTAATCTTTAAATTTGCTAATATCATAACAGTGGAATGAACACGCAGGGCTGGGTGGGTTACTTTTAAAATGTATTTCACTACAGATTACAAAATACATGCTTTAAAAAGTCATTTGTAACGTATTTCGTTACATTACTCAAGTTTAGTCACTTCATCTAAATACTTTAGAATACTTTGGAATACTAATAAGTGTGAAATGAACACAAAAAAGGTCATTGAGAGTTTTTATCTCAAAATTCTGACTTTTTCCCTCAGAATTGCGTGATATAAAGTTGCAATTGTGAGTTATAAAGTCAGAATTATGAGATATAAACTTGCAATATTGAGAAAAGTCAGAATTATGAGATATAAACTGAAAATATTGAGAAAAGTCAGAATTATGAGATATAAACTCACAATATTGAGAAAAGTCAGAATTATGAGATATAAACTCGCAATATTGAGAAAAGTCAGAATTATGAGATATAAACTCACTATATTGAGAAAAGTCAGAATTATGAGATATAAACTGAAAATATTGAGAAAAGTCAGAATTATGAGATATAAACTCACAATATTGAGAAAAGTCAGAATTATGAGATATAAACTTGCAATATTGAGAAAAGTCAGAATTATGAGATATAAACTGAAAATATTGAGAAAAGTCAGAATTATGAGATATAAACTCACAATATTGAGAAAAGTCAGAATTATGAGATATAAACTCACATACTAAAGAAATAAAAGTCAGTATTGCAAGTTTATATCTCCCAATTCTGACTTTATAACTTGCAATTGTGAGTTTAAATCTCGCAATTCTGAGAAAAAGAAGTCAGAATTGTGAAACGCAAATTCACAATTGTGAGGGAAAAAAACAAATTGTGAGAAAAAGTCGCAGTAACGAGTGAATTATAAAATGACTCACAAAACATGAAAACAGTGGAAAACATGAAACTGAACTCGTCTTTTTCAGACGGTCAGAGTCAGAGAATCTCCAATCGCTGTTTAAATGACATTAAAACTCAAAGTAATCACTTTGGTCATCTAAAACACTTTTCAGATGGAACTGTAATCTGATTACCACCCATTTCAAATGAAACTGTCATGAAATACAGTTACTCAAATTTTCTATTTTAAATACGTAACTAAGTGACTTCTCTTTCGTTACTCCCCAACCCTGTGAACACGACTACTTTCTAACAGATCCAAACTAAAGATACTATTTGCGAGGCCTCTGCTCTAGTTTTGCCTTATTTATGTCTTTTAGAGTGAACCAAATACAGTATTTGTGCTGAATGGACTTTTCGTTTTAATAAACAACCCAATGCAAATTCATTCCTAATGAGCTGCTCATCTCAGTGAACGAATCCAAAACATGTTACATCATCTATCGTACAAAGCAGAAGAAAAAAAAAGAGGTAGGATGGGGAAAACAAGCTTAAATAACTACTAAAGCATTGGATAGTATATAATCATTATTCACCCACTGCGACAACAAGTCATACTTGAATGTTTAGGTGTCTGCCATCACCGTGATCACATTCAATTCATGTACGCCTTAAACGAATACAAGCTTAATGGTTTCCAAAGGCAACAGGCCCGGAGAAGAGATGGGATTTAGACTATAAGTGTGAAGCTGTAAATGTACAGCTTCATGCATGTGAATAGCTCTGAGACACGAGCAGAAATTAGATGTGCTGGGCTGATCTCACAGCATTAAAATGTTTAAAACATCCATGCTTTGCGATTGGTAAAAGTATTCCGTGCTGAAAATACACATTTTATTTTATTTGTAAGATATAATGCACAATCAGTTACAATCAAGAATTTAATTTTATTATTTATTTTAATTCGAGTCAATGAATTAAACTAATAATTATTAGATGTAGGCCTATAAAAATTTGAGATATATCATTATATAATCAGCCCGCAATAGTATAGACATTTCAAAATAAGAGTCCCTGTGTATTATAAGTCCCTTGTTTATAATTAAAAGTCCCATTCTGAGCGTTATTGGTATTTTAGTTAAACAATATTTAATTCGTGGTAAAGTGTTGCGGTCTCTGGGGATTGGTCAGGATTGAAGAGAAAATGGATGCTGCCAAACACATCCAAATTTTTGAGGAAAATCTGCATTCCTGAGCCAGACAGCTGAAGATGGGCCATTCTCCTTCCAAGACGACAGAGATATAAAACATGCCGCCACAAGAACAATGCAACGGTGAATGTCCTCGAGTGGCCAAGTCAGAGTCCTGACTTAAATCCGATCCGACGTGAAGGGAGCAGTCCTGGAATTTGACTGAACTTGAGCAATTCTGCAAGGAAGAATGGGCAAAAATTCCCCAATCTAGGTGTGCAAAGCTAGTACAGACAAATCCAAACAGATTAATCGCTGTAATTAAATCAAAGGGTGTCTCTGCAAACTATTAAATAAGGCAACTGGTGACTTTTACAACCCTGTTATTCGAGTTTTTTTTTTTTTTTTTTTTGTACTGTTGCTTTTTCTTTCATTTCTATGATGTTGTAAGGCAAAATACATGTTTTTATGGGTTTTGCTTTCAGGCTGTTCAGCAAATAAACTATTTCAAAGGGGTATGATGATTTTATATATATATATATATATATATATATATATATATATATATATATATATATATATATATATAAGAACTTGGGGCATAAGAAGATAACAAATCTCACAAGAATTAGTCCAAACAATGTATTTCAGACATTTTCTCCATGCATATACATGATATTGCCAGCAGTCGCTCATCTACAGTTAGTTTGTCCAAATCTACAAAGGGTGTGTGAATTTTGATTGGAGAAACCAATCCTATACAGTAGTATGCAGTCGATTGAGCTGATTTGAGTGAAATCTCCCTTTGGCGCTCGACCCTGGCATCAGCGCAGCTGTTATACGCAAGAGACGGTGGAGATGCAATTTGAAGCGCAAAGTTGTGATATCTAACTTTCCCGATGCTCTGCCCTACATTTAGCACGAGGAGTGAAATTTCTTTTGTGAAGTGAGAGACTGATGGTGACGAGATGGAGTGAGTTTCACCCTTAATGAGGATGAGAGATCAGGGACAGGAACCTGAACGCCCTTTGGCACTGCTGCATGTGTTGTAATCATCTCTCTGTCTCTCCCCGATCGCATATGACAATCACGCCCCACCTTCAAACCCACCAAATCACTTGTCACAAGTTGTGTGTTTGAGACCTAGGAAGACGAGCAAAAAAAAGCACAAAAAGAGAAGGTATACGTGCAAGAGATGACTCTGAAATGTAACCAAAAATATCAAAAACAAGGATGCAATATAAAGACACTATTATCAGAGGAAATGAGAGACTCCAGGGATTGTTGCATAGGGCGGCAATTGTTTCCCAGCTGGTGTCTGCGTCAGAAGAATAATCCAGCTCACAGTCTAGTGTGGTTCAGAACAACAGGATCTCACCGAAGGGCCCTGGAAAAACCTACTAAACCTGCTTTTTACTGGGTGGAATAAATAAGAGACTTTCCATCCATGGAGAAAAAAAAAAAAAAAAGGACATTGATGATCAAGGATCAAGTCATTCCAAACCTTCTGCGGAGAACAAAGCATTATAATTTGATTAACATCCGTCTGGGCGAACTCAATATTATATGGTTTTTAATGACATTTTTGAGTATAGGCTCTCCTTTAGAGTTTCAGAGCAGATCTCAACAGCTCGGAATGTGATCCTATTTTTCAAGATACTAAAAAAAATACAATTTCAATTTTAAAAAAATAATAATGAATAAATTCTTCTGAATAATGCTATCCGCATTCATTTTAAAGCTCTGTACTCTTAGTTTGTGTGGAAGCCCGTTTCTGCCACATAAGCAAAAAAAAAAAAAAAAAAGTCATATTCTGGTAAGTCATAGTTAGGACAAAAAGTGATGAAAAGTCGAAATTATGATTTAAAAAGGTAAAATTATGTCACATTCAGTCGAAACTATGAGCGAAAAAAATCTAAATTGACATATGAAGTCAAAATTGACCGAATGTTGAAAAATAACAAATTGAAATTTCTTTTTATCTTTTTATCATTTTTATTTTTCACAATTTCGACTTTTTAACCTCGTCATTCTGATTGTCATCATTTCAACTTTTCATCTCATAAGTATGACTTTCAACATTTTATGTCAATTATGGCTTCCATAAATTTGTCTTAATTCTATGGGGGAAAAAAAAATGGTGCAGAAATATATTTTCTCTCAGAAATTGCTGGTAAATTTCACAAATAATTGCAAAGAATCGCCAAGTAACATTAAATGAAACATGAAAAAAAAAATGGAATTGTATTATGTATTTAATTACAGTTAAGAAGAGTCGTATTCCCAGAACTGCCCTTTTGTCATCATCATCATCATCATCATCATCATCCTTTAGTGAGTGTTTCCTTTTTGTCTCAAAGCGAATGAGAGCAAATAAATCTCACAGATAACCGTGTATGCTAATCAGTCCAGCTTGATGTTCACAATTTGGGTTCTCCACATGAAAATGAAGGTCCACTAGGTGTGTAATTAATTTCACATGAAAGTGATTCCGCAGGCTCATACATCACAGTAAAGCCACCGGGTTCGCCGGGTTAATGTGTGCTGTGTCTATTCATCCCAATGAACTGCTTTGAGCCGCTAGTTAGGATGAAACTTTTTAAAAGATGTACAATTAAGCAGAATCTTTTTGTCTAAATAAGCTATTATTGTGGATTTCTCTTTGGCAGTCCTTAATCACAGATGAACTCCATCAACCTCAGCCGTGACATTTACAAATAACACACGGTGTTGATAAATGCGTTGTTGATGAACTGGAATTTACCACAACAAATCCTGAATTCAGTTGTGATCAGTGGTTCTACGTGATGAAATTGGGTTTTTTAACAACAAGTTTATGTAGTGGGAACGTAACTGAATTGAGTCAAGTTGATGTCGAACTAGACACTCAACAAGAACTACAGAAGTCATCATGTGAAGTGGAATCATAAGGAAGATGAAACTGTATTATCTTATATATTATTCACTTACATTAGCAGCAACCCCAGTTTCAAATTCAATTATATTTAAGATCATATATCAATCAAGTATACAGGGTTGGGGAGTAACGAAATACAAGTCACTTAGTTACGTATTTAAAATACAAACTGTATTTCATTACAGTTACATTAGAAATGGATGGTAATCAGATTACAGTTCCATCTGAAAGATTACCAAAGTGATTACTTTGAGTTTTAATGTCATTTAAACAGCGATTGGTGATTCTCTGACTCTGACCGTCTGAAAAAGACGAGTTCAGTTTCATGTTTTCCACTGTTTTCATGTTTGTGAGTCATTTTATAATTCACTCGTCACTGCGACTTTTTCTCACTATTAGTTTTTTTTTGCATAATGAGTTTGTGTTTCACAATTCTGACTTCTTTTTCTCACAATTGCAAGTTATAAAGTCAGAATTGGGAGATATAAACTTGCAATACTAATTTTTTTCTTGCACTTGTGAATTTAGTATGTGAGTTTATATCTGATAATTCTGACTTTTCTCAATATTGTGAGTTTATATCTCATAATTCGGACTTTTCTCAATATTGTGAGTTTATATCTCATAATTCTGACTTTTCTCAATATTGCAAGTTTATATCTCATAATTCTGACTTTTCTCAATATTGTGAGTTTATATCTCATAATTCTGACTTTTCTCAATATTGTGAGTTTATATCTCATAATTCTGACTTTTCTCAATATTGCGAGTTTATATCTCATAATTCTGACTTTTCTCAATATTGCAAGTTTATATCTCATAATTCTGACTTTTCTCAATATTGTGAGTTTATATCTCATAATTCTGACTTTTCTCAATATTGTGAGTTTATATCTCATAATTCTGACTTTTCTCAATATTGTGAGTTTATATCTCATAATTCGGACTTTTCTCAATATTGTGAGTTTATATCTCATAATTCTGACTTTTCTCAATATTGTGAGTTTATATCTCATAATTCTGACTTTTCTCAATATTGCAAGTTTATATCTCATAATTCTGACTTTTCTCAATATTGTGAGTTTATATCTCATAATTCTGACTTTTCTCAATATTGTGAGTTTATATCTCATAATTCTGACTTTTCTCAATATTGTGAGTTTATATCTGATAATTCTGACTTTTCTCAATATTGTGAGTTTATATCTCATAATTCGGACTTTTCTCAATATTGTGAGTTTTTATCTCATAATTCTGACTTTTCTCAATATTGTGAGTTTATATCTCATAATTCTGACTTTTCTCAATATTGTGAGTTTATATCTCATAATTCTGACTTTTCTCAATATTGCAAGTTTATATCTCATAATTCTGACTTTTCTCAATATTGTGAGTTTATATCTCATAATTCTGACTTTTCTCAATATTGTGAGTTTATATCTCATAATTCTGACTTTTCTCAATATTGTGAGTTTATATCTCATAATTCTGACTTTTCTCAATATTGCAAGTTTATATCTCATAATTCTGACTTTTCTCAATATTGTGAGTTTATATCTCATAATTCTGACTTTTCTCAATATTGTGAGTTTATATCTCATAATTCTGACTTTTCTCAATATTGTGAGTTTATATCTGATAATTCTGACTTTTCTCAATATTGTGAGTTTATATCTGATAATTCTGACTTTTCTCAATATTGTGAGTTTATATCTGATAATTCTGACTTTTCTCAATATTGTGAGTTTATATCTCATAATTCGGACTTTTCTCAATATTGCAAGTTTATATCTCATAATTCTGACTTTTCTCAATATTGTGAGTTTATATCTCATAATTCTGACTTTTCTCAATATTGTGAGTTTATATCTCATAATTCTGACTTTTCTCAATATTGCAAGTTTATATCTCATAATTCTGACTTTTCTCAATATTGTGAGTTTATATCTCATAATTCTGACTTTTCTCAATATTGCGAGTTTATATCTCATAATTCTGACTTTTCTCAATATTGCAAGTTTATATCTCATAATTCTGACTTTTCTCAATATTGTGAGTTTATATCTCATAATTCTGACTTTTCTCAATATTGTGAGTTTATATCTCATAATTCTGACTTTTCTCAATATTGTGAGTTTATATCTGATAATTCTGACTTTTCTCAATATTGTGAGTTTATATCTCATAATTCGGACTTTTCTCAATATTGTGAGTTTTTATCTCATAATTCTGACTTTTCTCAATATTGTGAGTTTATATCTCATAATTCTGACTTTTCTCAATATTGTGAGTTTATATCTCATAATTCTGACTTTTCTCAATATTGCAAGTTTATATCTCATAATTCTGACTTTTCTCAATATTGTGAGTTTATATCTCATAATTCTGACTTTTCTCAATATTGTGAGTTTATATCTCATAATTCTGACTTTTCTCAATATTGTGAGTTTATATCTCATAATTCTGACTTTTCTCAATATTGCAAGTTTATATCTCATAATTCTGACTTTTCTCAATATTGTGAGTTTATATCTCATAATTCTGACTTTTCTCAATATTGTGAGTTTATATCTCATAATTCTGACTTTTCTCAATATTGTGAGTTTATATCTGATAATTCTGACTTTTCTCAATATTGTGAGTTTATATCTGATAATTCTGACTTTTCTCAATATTGTGAGTTTATATCTGATAATTCTGACTTTTCTCAATATTGTGAGTTTATATCTCATAATTCTGACTTTTCTCAATATTGCAAGTTTATATCTCATAATTCTGACTTTTCTCAATATTGTGAGTTTATATCTCATAATTCTGACTTTTCTCAATATTGTGAGTTTATATCTCATAATTCTGACTTTTCTCAATATTGCAAGTTTATATCTCATAATTCTGACTTTTCTCAATATTGTGAGTTTATATCTCATAATTCTGACTTTTCTCAATATTGCGAGTTTATATCTCATAATTCTGACTTTTCTCAATATTGCAAGTTTATATCTCATAATTCTGACTTTTCTCAATATTGTGAGTTTATATCTCATAATTCTGACTTTTCTCAATATTGTGAGTTTATATCTCATAATTCTGACTTTTCTCAATATTGTGAGTTTATATCTCATAATTCTGACTTTTCTCAATATTGTGAGTTTATATCTCATAATTCTGACTTTTCTCAATATTGTGAGTTTATATCTCATAATTCTGACTTTTCTCAATATTGTGAGTTTATATCTCATAATTCGGACTTTTCTCAATATTGTGAGTTTATATCTCATAATTCTGACTTTTCTCAATATTGTGAGTTTATATCTCATAATTCTGACTTTTCTCAATATTGCAAGTTTATATCTCATAATTCTGACTTTTCTCAATATTGTGAGTTTATATCTCATAATTCTGACTTTTCTCAATATTGTGAGTTTATATCTCATAATTCTGACTTTTCTCAATATTGTGAGTTTATATCTGATAATTCTGACTTTTCTCAATATTGTGAGTTTATATCTCATAATTCGGACTTTTCTCAATATTGTGAGTTTTTATCTCATAATTCTGACTTTTCTCAATATTGTGAGTTTATATCTCATAATTCTGACTTTTCTCAATATTGTGAGTTTATATCTCATAATTCTGACTTTTCTCAATATTGCAAGTTTATATCTCATAATTCTGACTTTTCTCAATATTGTGAGTTTATATCTCATAATTCTGACTTTTCTCAATATTGTGAGTTTATATCTCATAATTCTGACTTTTCTCAATATTGTGAGTTTATATCTCATAATTCTGACTTTTCTCAATATTGCAAGTTTATATCTCATAATTCTGACTTTTCTCAATATTGTGAGTTTATATCTCATAATTCTGACTTTTCTCAATATTGTGAGTTTATATCTCATAATTCTGACTTTTCTCAATATTGTGAGTTTATATCTGATAATTCTGACTTTTCTCAATATTGTGAGTTTATATCTGATAATTCTGACTTTTCTCAATATTGTGAGTTTATATCTGATAATTCTGACTTTTCTCAATATTGTGAGTTTATATCTGATAATTCTGACTTTTCTCAATATTGTGAGTTTTTATCTCATAATTCTGACTTTTCTCAATATTGTCAGTTTATATCTGATAATTCTGACTTTTCTCAATATTGTGAGTTTATATCTGATAATTCTGACTTTTCTCAATATTGTGAGTTTATATCTCATAATTCGGACTTTTCTCAATATTGTGAGTTTATATCTCATAATTCTGACTTTTCTCAATATTGTGAGTTTATATCTGATAATTCTGACTTTTCTCAATATTGTGAGTTTATATCTGATAATTCTGACTTTTCTCAATATTGTGAGTTTATATCTGATAATTCTGACTTTTCTCAATATTGTGAGTTTATATCTCATAATTCTGACTTTTCTCAATATTGCAAGTTTATATCTCATAATTCTGACTTTTCTCAATATTGTGAGTTTATATCTCATAATTCTGACTTTTCTCAATATTGCGAGTTTATATCTCATAATTCTGACTTTTCTCAATATTGCAAGTTTATATCTCATAATTCTGACTTTTCTCAATATTGTGAGTTTATATCTCATAATTCTGACTTTTCTCAATATTGTGAGTTTATATCTCATAATTCTGACTTTTCTCAATATTGTGAGTTTATATCTGATAATTCTGACTTTTCTCAATATTGTGAGTTTATATCTCATAATTCGGACTTTTCTCAATATTGTGAGTTTTTATCTCATAATTCTGACTTTTCTCAATATTGTGAGTTTATATCTCATAATTCTGACTTTTCTCAATATTGTGAGTTTATATCTCATAATTCTGACTTTTCTCAATATTGCAAGTTTATATCTCATAATTCTGACTTTTCTCAATATTGTGAGTTTATATCTCATAATTCTGACTTTTCTCAATATTGTGAGTTTATATCTCATAATTCTGACTTTTCTCAATATTGTGAGTTTATATCTCATAATTCTGACTTTTCTCAATATTGCAAGTTTATATCTCATAATTCTGACTTTTCTCAATATTGTGAGTTTATATCTCATAATTCTGACTTTTCTCAATATTGTGAGTTTATATCTCATAATTCTGACTTTTCTCAATATTGTGAGTTTATATCTGATAATTCTGACTTTTCTCAATATTGTGAGTTTATATCTGATAATTCTGACTTTTCTCAATATTGTGAGTTTATATCTGATAATTCTGACTTTTCTCAATATTGTGAGTTTATATCTGATAATTCTGACTTTTCTCAATATTGTGAGTTTATATCTGATAATTCTGACTTTTCTCAATATTGTGAGTTTATATCTGATAATTCTGACTTTTCTCAATATTGTGAGTTTTTATCTCATAATTCTGACTTTTCTCAATATTGTCAGTTTATATCTGATAATTCTGACTTTTCTCAATATTGTGAGTTTATATCTGATAATTCTGACTTTTCTCAATATTGTGAGTTTATATCTCATAATTCGGACTTTTCTCAATATTGTGAGTTTATATCTCATAATTCTGACTTTTCTCAATATTGTGAGTTTATATCTCATAATTCGGACTTTTCTCAATATTGTGAGTTTTTATCTCATAATTCTGACTTTTCTCAATATTGTGAGTTTATATCTCATAATTCTGACTTTTCTCAATATTGTGAGTTTATATCTCATAATTCTGACTTTTCTCAATATTGTGAGTTTATATCTCATAATTCTGACTTTTCTCAATATTGCAAGTTTATATCTCATAATTCTGACTTTTCTCAATATTGTGAGTTTATATCTCATAATTCTGACTTTTCTCAATATTGTGAGTTTATATCTCATAATTCTGACTTTTCTCAATATTGTGAGTTTATATCTCATAATTCTGACTTTTCTCAATATTGTGAGTTTATATCTCATAATTCTGACTTTTCTCAATATTGCAAGTTTATATCTCATAATTCTGACTTTTCTCAATATTGTGAGTTTATATCTCATAATTCTGACTTTTCTCAATATTGTGAGTTTATATCTGATAATTCTGACTTTTCTCAATATTGTGAGTTTATATCTGATAATTCTGACTTTTCTCAATATTGTGAGTTTATATCTGATAATTCTGACTTTTCTCAATATTGTGAGTTTTTATCTCATAATTCTGACTTTTCTCAATATTGTGAGTTTATATCTCATAATTCAGACTTTTCTCAATATTGCAAGTTTATATCTCATAATTCTGACTTTTCTCAATATTGCAAGTTTATATCTCATAATTCTGACTTTTCTCAATATTGTGAGTTTATATCTCATAATTCTGACTTTTCTCAATATTGTGAGTTTATATCTCATAATTCTGACTTTTCTCAATATTGTGAGTTTATATCTCATAATTCTGACTTTTCTCAATATTGCAAGTTTATATCTCATAATTCTGACTTTTCTCAATATTGCAAGTTTATATCTCATAATTCTGACTTTTCTCAATATTGTGAGTTTATATCTCATAATTCTGACTTTTCTCAATATTGTGAGTTTATATCTCATAATTCTGACTTTTCTCAATATTGTGAGTTTATATCTCATAATTCTGACTTTTCTCAATATTGTGAGTTTATATCTCATAATTCTGACTTTTCTCAATATTGCAAGTTTATATCTCATAATTCTGACTTTTCTCAATATTGTGAGTTTATATCTCATAATTCTGACTTTTCTCAATATTGTGAGTTTATATCTGATAATTCTGACTTTTCTCAATATTGTGAGTTTATATCTGATAATTCTGACTTTTCTCAATATTGTGAGTTTTTATCTCATAATTCTGACTTTTCTCAATATTGTGAGTTTATATCTCATAATTCTGACTTTTCTCAATATTGTGAGTTTATATCTCATAATTCTGACTTTATAACTCACAATTGCAACTTTATATCACGTAATTCTGAGGGAAAAAGTCAGAATTGTGAGATAAAAACTCACAATGATCTTTTTTGTGTTTGTTCCACACTTATTAGTATTCCAAAGTATTCTGAAGTATTTAGATGAAGTGACTAAACTTGAGTAATGTAACAAAATACGTTACAAATGACTTTTTAAAGCATGTATTTTGTAATCTGTAGTGAAATACATTTTAAAAGTAACCCACCCAGCCCTGCAAGTATATTTAAAATCATATATCAATGTATATGAAGTATATATAAGATCATTTATGAGAAAAACACTCTCTCTAGTTTCTAAGAGATCCCTGAGATTCATCCTCCCACGACTACGAAAGTAATTTTAGTTCAGATTTGTATGCAGCTAGAGAAAATAACTGCAAGTGAGGTTTATCTAGACGTCGCCCACAGCAATGCCGCCTCGATTCTGATGAGACAGAGACCTCTCGATGAAGTGTGTTGTCAGAGGAGGAGAGGAATACCGATTAATGATGGGACTCACCGTCAGAGGCAGTCCACGCGAGACTGAATATCTCCACTGAAGTCCCATCACAATCATCCTCCGTTCGCTGTGTTCCTGTTCACTGCAATGAGAGGAGGTAGCGTATAGGAAATTAATGATGAAACAAAATATTTCAGATTATATGGGTGAATAAAATAAGCCAAGGAAATACATTTACATTTATACTTCTGTTGATTTTGACAGCATGAAATCACTTTTAAATTGTCTCCAAAGAAGAAACATGCTAAAAAGCAATTATAAGCTGCAAGTCGTAAAATTCGATAGTCCACTTTAGACATTCTAAGTAACTACATGTCAACTAGCATCAGGGCTGGGTGTGTTACTTTTAAAATGTATTTCACTACAGATTACAAAATACATGCTTTAAAAAATCATTTGTAACGTATTTCGTTACATTACTCAAGTTTAGTCACTTCATCTAAATACTTTAGAATACTTTGGAATACTAATAAGTGTGAAACAAACACAAAAAAGATCATTGAGAGTTTTTATCTCACAATTCTGACTTTTTCCCTCAGAATTACATGATATAAAGTTGCAATTGTGAGTTATAAAGTCAGAATTATGAGATATAAACTCACAATATTGAGAAAAGTCAGAATTATGAGATATAAACTCACATACTAAATTCACAATTGCAAGAAAAAAAGTCAGTATTGCAAGTTTATATCTCCCAATTCTGACTTTTTATAACTTGCAATTGTGAGTTTAAATCTCGCAATTCTGAGAAAAAGAAGTCAGAATTGTGAAACACAAACTCACAATTGTGAGGGAAAAAAACAAACAGTGAGAAAAAGTTGCAGTGACGAGTGAATTATAAAACGACTCCCAAAACATGAAAACAGTGGAAAACATGAAACTGAACTCGTCTTTTTCAGACGGTCAGAGTCAGAGAATCACCAATCGCTGTTTAAATGACATTAAAACTCAAAGTAATCACTTTGGTAATATAAAACACTTTTCAGATGGAACTGTAATCTGATTACCACCCATTTAAAATGGAACTGTCATGAAATGCGTTTGTATTTTAAATACGTAACTAAGTGACTTGTATTTCGTTACTCCTCAACCCTGCCTAGCACTCATTAGAGTATTATTAGACTGTCTGCCAAATATCTAACACGTTATCTCATGCTTTATATCTTTATATCACGTGTTTTGTTCCGCTTTCGGTATCTGACAGCGACGGAGGTAGAGCTGTGTGTCATCTGTTCTCCACCAAAACTGCTCCCGTCGCCTTTGCGTTCTAGGCGTGATTCAATTGCCTCTCTTTCTCCATTCCAGATATAAAGGCTCGATTGGACTCTTGTCGTATCCGACAAGTGATACAAGACTTCAGTTTCGTGGACGTCGCCTTCTTTGATATTACTTTGGCCGCTGTCTCTATGCTTAACACGAGCCTGACTCCCGTTGTGGCCAGTCAGTCCTGTATTTGAGTCCCCATAAGTTTGATGGATGGACTGTTGTCGTGTCAAAAGTGACAACTTTTCAGTTTCAAGGATGTTGCAATCTTTCATATTACTTTGGTCACTGTCGCTACGGTTGGTGTTAAGAGAATACGGGTCTGAGTCCCGTTTCAAGAATGGGACATTTTGAGACTCAAACCTGCAACTAAATGCAGTTGCCAAAGCTGTGCAAAAACAGTGTGATGGTCGCTGTGTGAAGGACTCGAGCACTGTACTCTGCTGCCGTGTGAACGTGGCCATATTCAAGCCTTATGAGACGTCTCTGGCCCCCGAAACGAGACATGAAACCGCCACCCTGTGAAAGGACAGCATTGGAATGACAATCCCCTCCGTATGTCTTGCTTCCCTGGCAGTCATGTACTAATGATAACTACAAGATGGAAAGTCTCAGATCAGAATGGTGTTGCAAATGGAACTGCTGGAGTGTGACTCCTGATCCTTTCCCTTTGAAAAGCAAATTCCCGATGGGACAGCAGCACAGATGAGAACTCATAATCACCAGGAGATGGGGCGATATAGATCAGACAGATGCCGATCTACGTTTTTACACAGCTAATGTCTCAGTAAAGCTCTCTCTATGGCAAACGCCACCAGTTGAAATTTCATGTGGGCAAATGGGCTGTTAATATTTCTGCGAAGTGAATTATTAAAGGACAATGAAATTTATCCAACTGCAATTCTTCGATTGGTAAAAATTAGAAACATTCCACAGCCTGATTTTAAAGCGTTTCTGGCTCATTCAATGAAAACCGGAGTAAGAATAATGACCCACAGGAACCCTATCCGAACCTCACGTCAGGCTTTTATTCGTTGCCTGGAGATAGCTCTGAGCTTACATCAACCGGCGGAGAAATCCGCGGGACCTTGAGAGCATCCATGATATATGAACGCTCCAACCACTGCGCAGAAATATTAAACTCCATTGGAAACTATTCAATAATTAAATACATGCACTAAATCTAAGCAATCCCACCGCAAGAGTGATTACTGCTCGCAATTCACGCGTGGAAGAAAATTACTGGTCCTTCAGAAGCGTCACTGGCTTATTCGTTTATAATGCAAATGGCTTTATTCAACTGAATGAACACATAAACAAACAGAGAGAAGAATTCCCTGAGATTTATCGGGACAGGGATCCAAAATAAATCCGTTAACTTTGTGAGATTGGAATTACACTGCATGAAGAACCTATTATTAGGATCGTTGCACAAGGAAGATGAAGAAATCCCAAGGGCTTTACTGTATATTTAATTAATTTTTACAATTTACATAATGATTTCCCTTAACCGTATAATCATATGTTCCTTAAAAGGACGCATTGCTGCATGAGAACTACAATGATTGTCTAACTCACATGCTCGTGGTAGTTGTAGTCCTTATAGCGACTTAATCTTCTTAGACTTCAAAGTTCACGACTGAGGTCTATATACTTTGTAGTACAGCAAAATATGGCACTTTAAATAATGTTTTTAAAAAAACACTATTTTAAAAACGCTTTAGAGACTGTTGAGGGAACACATTGATCATTAAAACAGTTTTAAAACTACAAACTGAACAACTGTTCATCATGCAAGGCTAATATTACTGTACTTGGTGTATTAAAGTACAGTAATCTTGAACCTGAAACGATAAGAATTCAAAGTTAGTCGTATATAATGTTTACTGTTTTATTTTTTGTACTTTGGATATACTTTAAAAAGTACTAAATGGATGTACTGACAGCATCTAAATGTAAAATTATATACGCATACATAGCTTCAGAAATGTAAAAATCTTATATTTAAATAATAAATGTGTAATAAATAATACAGATATTTTAAGTGGAAACATCATCTTAAGTATACTCAGAAATGGAAATTGTAGCTGCTGCAATCTATGGATTTTTGTCACAACTTCAAGTTCTTTCGTTTTGCATTGATGCGTTTTTGCGTTGGAGCAGATTCATCTCACTGACCCCAAACTTTTGAACGGCAGAGTGCATATTTTTAAAAAGTTCTTTCAAAATGACTTAAATATGGCACCAGAAATCACACAGAACAGAATGAAACTTCTCATTTCAAATTATGCTAATGCATTAAAGAAACAATATGTAAGATTTTTGGATTATCCTTGATTTATTTTGTAGAAACACCAAAGATGCTTTAATATATTAGACAAATGTTTGGATACATTCATCTACAGAAAATGAATTATTGTTATATAGCTCAACACATTTAGTCTAAGGGTGCGTTCACACTTGTAGTTCGGTTGGTTTGGTTCGTTTGGTCCGGACCAAAAAACAAAAACAAAACATATAGTCCCGGTCCGCTTAGCGTTCACACTGGCATTTTTAACAGCGAACCTGAAGTTATCGAACCAAAGGCGTAGGGATACGGTCACGACCTGATTGGTCGGCTTTTATGACGTATATTTGGCGACAGATCTCGCTGACCGAACATTCAAAACAACGCTGTGTTCTGGATTAAACGCCATCATTTCATGCTTTATTTTGAGCAGCTGAGAATCACGAAGAGCTCATCAAATGTTCAAAACATTCAGAACGGCAGCAGGATTTCCAGAAACTTCACCTCCTCGTCGCTCCACGTTTGCCCTCGACTCATTTTGGATACTCCGATCTTCCCGCGTCGTCACATCAGCTGACTCTCGTGACATCACGTCCTGTTTTTGGTTCGTTTACACGTCTTTGATCCGTGTTGAGTTCATATATCAATCGAACCGCACCAGAGTTCGTTTGGAAGCGGATCGAGACCCGTCTTTTTAGCGGATGGCAGCGTTCACATATGAACCGCACTCACTGAGCGATCGCACCTGGGTTCGCTTTAATCGAACCAAACATGACAAGTGTGAACGCACCCTTACATGATTAAATCTTGTTTTTACCATGAGTACTGCGTTTTACCATGCCTAATATCGATCTAGATCACTGCAGGGTGCAACAAGTGTCTCATAGCAGCTCACATAAGCTTGACCGGAAGACGCAGAAGCAAAATAAAAGCCCTGCTGCTCTCGTGCCATGTGACGCGCTCGTCTCTCATTAGCAGTCGCTCCAGCAGTCTCGTCCTGCTGCGGTTTTCAGCCACACCCTGTACAGTCGTGTTATTAAATCTTTAACACCTCAGCTCATCCGTGAACATGACTTCCACCCGAGGTCTCGTCAGATTCTTTTCCACTGACACCTTCCATGATTCCAAGAAATCGAGGCGACTTCAAGCTACGCCTTTGTTTTGAATAAGTGACCTCTAGAGGCGAAAACTACGAATGTAAATAAATGATTGCACTAAACATATTTAACTAATGTCATTGATTAATGCGATAAAAATATTTGTAAACATGCTTACACAATTATGTGAATACCTACGATTATTAATGAGATCATATTGCCGTTGCTATTTTAAAAATGGGGGTCTGATTCACATCATGCATAAAATCACCCGTTAACTGCGGCAAAATCATTGCGCCGCATGGCCTCTTATTGCTTTAATATGTAGAAACTCATTAGGTGGTTGGCTCAAACAAAAAAAAAAAAAACTGGCCACAATAACCTCGGGTCAAAATCCTATTCTTAAATGACTGCTTTCCTATTCCATTTGATTATTCAATATGCCCATGAGCTTTACCATTTAAATGCTGTAAATTATTACAGATCCTTGTCATATATCATGTCATTGAACTAATTAATCTCGGTGAGCTTACAGACCGAGCACATTAAGACTCAGCCAGCGCCTCACAGCTGGTGAACTATCTGCAATTTCAGACCTGGGTGAGCGCGTGATTGGAACGCATGCTGTCAGCCCAGCTTGAAAGAAGATTTTTTTTGAACAGTCTAGGGATAAAATGTAGGCCTCCCTCCTCAGCTGGCATTTCTGAACTCAGAGGCACATAATTAATGATGTCACTCATCGGGGACCGCGCCAACGGCATGCTGGGACACACCGAGTCAGAGCCGAGCGCACTCTCCTCGTTGTGTCCAAGCCATTAAGGGTTGTCACCACAGTTAGGAAGAGATATGACCATAGTGTTCCCACCCTCGATATGTGTCCATGTGTGCACGTTATTTCCCCGCAGGGCTGTATTGCTGTGGGTATGGAGAGAGGAAGGCACACGTATAAAAATGAGCGACTTTTATGCCCGGCGAGCCCCCCCTCGCCCCCAATCCAGGGGCTTCTATATTACGCCCACTCAAACAAACTTCCATCCAGCAAGAGCGCATCCCGGTTTAATGAGGCCGGAGAGCACATATTTACTGAAATGAGAAACTCCCAACGAGAGCAATATCTCTTATGTGCACAGAAATTACCAGTTATATGAAACCATAAAGGGTTTTGAATGCTTGCATTGCCAATGAGCAATCAGGGCTGGATTATGAATTCATGAAAACCTTCAGGAAAAAAAAAAATGTAAGTTTGTGATAAAGTTTAATAAAGTAAAAAAAAAAGAAAGAATTGGGAGATATAAACTTTTTTTCTTGCAATTGGGAATTTAGTCAAGTCAAGTCAAGTCATCTTTATTTATATAGCGCTTTTTACAATGCAAATTGTGGCAAAGCAGCTTTACATTAATAAGAAAATGGTGAGTTTAGTAAAATAGTAAAATTTAGTATGAGTTTATATCTCATAATTCAGACTTTTCTCAATATTGTGAGTTCATATCTCATAATTCAGACTTTTCTCAATATTTTCAGTTTATTTCTCATAATTCTGACTTTATAACTCACAATTGCAACTTTATATCACACAATTCTGAGGGGAAAAGTCAGAATTATGAGATAAAAAAACTTTTACAATCACCTTTTTTGTGTTTGTTCCACACTTATTAGTATTCTAAAGTATTCTAAAATATATTAGATTAAGTTACTAAACGAAATACGTTACAAATGACTTTTTAAAGCATGTATTTTGTAATCTGTAGTGAAATACATTTTAAAAGTGACATACCCAGCCCTGATTAAGACAAGGATGAGGCTATATTGACTATACTAACATTGGTTATTTCTAAAAAAAAAATATATATATATATATACTGCTCCAAAATTAGCAGTTTCTCTTGATTTACTATTCATGCGTACGTGTTTTGTTTTATTCTATAAACTAAATTACAATATTTTCATTTGAAATTGGGAAGAAATGTCAGAGTATTTATTTGCAGAAAACAACAACTTGTCAAAATAAGAAAAAAGATGCCATGTTTTCAGACCTTGAACAATGCAACGAAAACAAGCTCATATTCATTTTTAAACAACACAATATTAACGCTTCAACATAGAAATCAATATTGTGGAATAACCCTGATTTCCAATCACAGCTTTCACGAGTCTTGACAGGCTCTCCAGCAGTCTTTCACATTTCTGTTGAATGCATTTATGCCACTCCTGGTGCAAAAATTCAAGATATCTTGTGTCCGTTCTCTTGATCACATTCAGGTCTGGAGTTTGTGGTGGCCATGACAGGGTCTTGATCTGGTGGTCCTCCATCCACACTTTGATTGGCCTGACTGTGTGACATGGAGCATTGTCCTGTGGAAAACACAATCGTTCAAGTTGTCAGAGCAGAAGGAAGCATGTTTTCTTGCATGAGTCGCACGTCCTTCACAAAGATGCATCTGCCTGATTCTGATCTTCTTTGACGAGTCCAGTTCTCAGCTTTGCCCAACACCTGGTCCTCTAATGGTTAGACAGAGACCTGGACAAGCACCCACTGTGTAATTTGGTGGAAGATCGGTGATGATCTGCGTGTTCTTCAGTAAGGCTAGAATATGATATGTCTCGCATGAATCAAGCCACATATAAGGTCATCTTAGAAGAAAACTTGCTTTCTTTTGCTTTAAATAATTTTCCCCAATTCAAACAATTGGTTTTTCCTCACAGGATAATGCTCCAGGCCACACAGCCAAGCCGAAGGTGTGGATGGAGGACCACGAGATCAGATGGAAGGTCACAAGCCATCAAACTCGAATCTTTGTGGCATAAAGTCATTGAACAGCAATGTGAAAGACTGGTAGAGAGAGAGAAATTCAGGGATATTCCACCAAATATTGATTTCTGAACTGTTCTGAGGTTAAAACATTAGTATCATGTGTTTTAAAAGTGAATATAAACTTTTTTTGGTGTGCATTTTATTCAAGGTTTAATCTTTTTCGTAATTTTGACCAGTTTTCTGCAAATAAATGCTATAAATCACAATATTTTACTTCAAATTGTAATGAATGGGCGAGTCAGCGGATGAGATCCAATTGCGAACTTTATTCAAAAACGTGGGCAATGGTCAATGAAACAGCAAACAGTGATAGCAGGGAACAGGCAGGCTCGTCGTAATAATTCAGGCAATAGGTCAAAAGGCAGGCAGGTAAACATCAACAGACAAAGAAACAGGCAGACTAGACCGGTATGAACGCTCGGAAATGTCACTATGGGTTAAACAAGACCTGAGTGTGTGTGCGCTGGACTTAAATATGGTGGGATGATGAGTGTCAGCTGGAGCAGTGATCAGTGACAGGTGCGGGGATTCTGGGAAATGTAGTTCGTGTTGTGAGTGGGTGTGTGGTTACACAAAAGTTGTGAGTAGTTCATATACTAAATCAAAAATGTTCTTTTTACTTAAGCACATACATATAAATAGTAAATGCAGAGAAACTGCTAATTTTCTTGTGTATGCTGTATATATATATATTTGTATATAAATACCATATACTATATATATTCTGTATATAAATTTACTGTACAATACTTGATGAATTCATCTGTCAATGTTTTTCATGTAAGGTTTTCTGGCAAAACAAGTATTTCAGAATACAAAAGTAAAAAATGTATTGTATATAGTGCAAATTTACATCCATTAAATGTATGAATTCAAATTAAATCTTACCTTTGGGTTTTAAGATAAGGATGAGGCTGTATTAACTATACTAACATGGGGTTATTTACAACAACGACTTTTTGTGACAATTCCAGCCCCATCAACTGGTTATTGGAATTATTTAACTATTTCAGCAAAAATTCCAATTTAGAATATCTGTAGCCCTCTCTCTCTCTCTCTCTCTGCTCACCTTAAACATCATCATCATCATCTTCTTCAGCTCTCCGAGTCCCACTAATCAAATCCTGACCCCGTCCACTGCTTCCGTTCTGCTTATCGCCCTCAGACAGCGAAGAGAAAAAAGAACTTTGACTCTGGTCAAAAGCGGATAATTCACTGCAGATCAGAAAAAGACTGAGGGTCACAAAGTCTGTGATGGAGGAGCGAAAGAAATTAACAGTCTCTCGAATAGCTAGAGGACAAGATCTAACGATCCCGGCTTAAACAGTAGAACACAAGAACGCAATCAGTCATTATTGATTGCTTTCTAAAATAGCTGAAAATTTGAGTGTTTTTGGATGGCTGTGTTGTAGATGGATTATGTGATCGGTGGGTGCAAATCTCAGCGATTCTGCGTCAGTGTTTAATTTAATAGCGGTGTGAGAAGTAAACTCTCCTTTCTCAACAGAAATGAATTATTCATGCATAAAGCTGTGTGTTTTTATCTCACGTGCATGAGCTGATACGGATGCATGCAGGTTTTTTGGAAACATATCAGATCAAATGTGCTGCAAACGACCTAAAAACATGTTCAAACCATCCTGGATTAATATTTCATGTGTGAACATATGCTTCAAAGGGGGAAATACTGATTAGGTCGGCCGCTTGGGATGCTTTTCAAAGTAATCCGTCTTATTTTTGCACACACAAGTTGATCTGCTTTGCTGGTCCTGTTTCTGGATCAGTACCTGGAGATCTCTTGAGGCTCAAACTTCTGCAATGAAAGAAAAGTGAAACTATGTCTGATTCCTTGAAATGAATAAAGTTTCAAAACGAATAGGGAGGACTTTTAATGGACAGTTCACCCAAAAATGAAAATTCTGTCATCATTTACTCCAAACCCGAACGAATTCCGTTCTTCCGCTGAACACAAAAGAAGATATTTTGAAGAATGTCGGTCACCAAACAGTTGATTGGCTTCCGTAGTTTACGGACTATCCCTTTAAGACTGATGAGATTGTCTGGAGTACATTTGAGGAAAATAAACTCTACTGGCGATGCTACTTTGAATCTGGAGCTTCCTACACTACAGCATAATCATAATAAAGTAGTTAAACAACATTCAACCTTCCACCGTTCACACCTAGATTAATAAAACATGACGTGCAAAATCACTGAGTTTTCCAAATACAGCTTCTCAGAAATGAATTGACTTCACCTCATCTAATTAGCTATGCCAGTTACTGAATATGCATGAGCTTATCAGAGAAACATGTTTAATATGAAAATGAAGGCTGACACATTTGAAGCAAAAGTCTCACTATGATGCTGAACTGATTGAGAGCAGACTTAAAAATTAAAGAAAGGAAAACATATTAATGTTTTTGCCTCAAAGCAGCTTTAATGCATAAAGAGCGGGAGCGGCACTTACAAACAAAATGAGGGGATAAGTAATCAATTTCAATAATTCAAACATAAACATTTTAACATAGACACATGTATTTATTTTATATTTTAAAATGTGGTTAGATAAGATCAGTCAATGATTTTTAAAATTGATATATTTTATATGTTTGAGTCACCTGTAGTAACCAACAGGAACTAACGAGCTTTGGAATATGAAGCTATCGTGCAAAATATTTCTGTCTAAACATAAGTTTTATGTAATTTAATTACATAGCAATTTTCCATCCATTTGGATTACATGGTTTTAACATAAACAAACTAATACACTGAATGTGATTCATATTTGTCAGTCATTCGTAAATGAAATAGGTAAGATTTATGTAATAGTTCACAGGTTAATGAACACCGTTTAGTGGTCATGTGTGTGCGCACTACTGAGTTAAAGTACCGTTGAAGCAGCGTCAGAGTTAATGAGATCATTAAGTGATGATTGAGCATTAATGATGAACGCCTGCTGTTAACAAGCAGAATCACTGAAGGACGGAGAAACACAAGAACTACAACTGACTTCAACTGACATTTAATCTCTCACTATTCATCTACTCAACTATTACATTTACACATGACTGACAAATATGAATCACATTAAGTTTATTAGTTTGTTTATGTTAAAACTATGTCATCCAAATGGAGGGAAAATTGCTATTGTAATTGAATGACATAAAACTTATGTCTAGACAGAAATATTTTTTTGAGTGTAGGTGATTTTGAATTAATATTTCATGTCAAGTTTACATATTTAAAATGAATCACGGTATTGATACAAGAGTGTCGAATTATGGCAAGGAAATCTCACTTTAACAAGCTCTAGTGGTCGGGAGCGTTTCCGGCTCGATTTCGTTGTGTTGTGCACTTATGCTTGCTTTTTTAATTTCATTGTGTTGTGCACAGAACACAGCGACAGATAATACTGAAAAACACATGATGTAAAGAATCCACAACAGAGACAATCACGGTATATCATTTTCAAAAGCTTGCACAGCCAAAACGCAAAAAGTTTTCAGTTGCCAACGGTGTTGTGTACACGACCCCTTAGACACGAATTCATCTGCATTCCACACAGTGGAAAAGTTTGTTTTTATCTGAGCAGAATCGCAGTTTTTATTTTCCAGCGATGATGCCGCTCTGAAACTTTGCCTCGGGTAAAACGCCTCAGCTCTCACAGAGCCCGAGCATCCACAAATAATTGTCTGTACTTCTGTGATGATGCATGTTTAATTCAAAATAAACCATGAAACCGAAGACGTGCACGTCTTTGTTTTGCTTTCCCCACACACAGACACAGAGGAACGTGGAAAGATTACAGACAGCGGTCCGCAGCGGTGCGAATTAATGGTCGTATCTCAGCGGTGTTGCTGCTGGCCAGACGTTCCTCTGACTCTTGTATTGTTATGTCAGTGTCAGGCAGATTAATGGTAGTAATGGAGGCCTCTCCCCAACCACCATAATCACAGCCAGAAGACAGCCGGCCTGTCGTCTACATCCCTCTCACAATAGTATTTTAACACTAGAGATTCCAGCAGTAATCAAAAGCATCCACACAAAGTTAAACTTTACTCGATCGAGGAGTTCTTTGGCAGTTTGGGACACTGCTGTGCTCTGCAAAAACGATTCTTGTCTCGTTTTTCAATGCAATATCATTCTTACATCAAGATGCATTTACTTGAGAATCAAAATGACTTCAGGTATAAAGTCTTGCTTCGTAAGAAAATGAGTTTATTTCCTAAAACAAGAACAAAAGTCTGCCAATGGATTACGGTTTCCATTGAGCGAAATGTATTTTTCTTATGCCATTGGCAACGTTTTCTTCTTTTAAGAATGAACTGGCTTTCTTTTTAATACACACAGGGGGTTGGACAATGAAACTGCAGACTCCTGGTTTCAGACGACACTCCTTTATTAGTATGGTGCTTCCTTTTGCAGCCAATACAGCATCAATTCATCTTAGGAATGACAGATACGAGTCCTTCACGGTGACCAGAGGGATTTTGAGCCGTTCCTCTTTCAGAACAGCAGGTCACAACGCGATGCTGGTGAAGGAAAACGATTTCTGACTCGCTCCAAAGTGGCTCAAAAACACTTCGATCTGGTGACTGTTCGGGTCATGGGAGACTTTCATGTTCACGTCACCAGTTTTGCTGTGTGTATTAGCGCATTATCATACTCGACACTCCTTTCGGGGGGACAATGTTTGAACCATTAGCTGCACATGGCCGTCCAGAATGGTTTGGTAGTCCTTGGCAGTGATGCGCAAGCACAGCGGGGAATGCCATGATATTTCCAACTCTGATTTGTCTCCCATCGTGTAGTGTGGACTGCAGTATTTCATGTACAGCTCTGCTAACCTTCCCACTTTGCTTTTACTGATGAAATGGAAGATCAGTGAAGACTGGCCACGAGAAAACCTCCAACCCTATATTGGCCAGTGTTTCACTGTATAACCCCCGTAAATATCTATATTGAATCCATTAGAAGCGCATAAACGAACCCTTTAATGTTCTGAATAGATCCTTTACTTCCAAGAGTGCAATAAAAACACTGATGGGAGTGGAAAAATCTGTGAGTGCTCCACTGACAATGACTAATTCAATGTCATGTCAGGTGCAAAACGGGTAAAGACATGCTTTTTTGGGGGGGTTGGTGAATACAATGAATAATCGAGCCTTCGTAAACAGTTTGATTGACAGGCGATCTGACCAATCGTAACCCCGAATCCACCATTTTGTCCGGCAAAGCGGTCAGGGGAGTTAGTAGATTAATGTTGGTGAACTTGAATCACGTCTTAAAAACAATATTCCTTCTGATGTTCATTCATGTTTATTTGATGCTATAAACGAACTAGAATGAAGAGATGATCGAGGAGCTACAGCGATCTGTCACCACACACTAAACACACACTAGACGCTATTGATTGATTAAACGTCTTTAAAACATTACAATATACGTTGTCAGTGTCCTCTTTGCTCCGCGATGTATTTTTCACCGCATGAGAACATGATGTGTGGCGTGGGTTGTCGGCAAACATTAGTATATCACGTTGCATGAGTCTTTGAATACTGTATTAATTAAATTTTTCAACACCAAAAGAGGCGTTCCGCTGACTCAAGCTAAAGCAAGTAAATCTGGCCCTTAATACCTCAAATAATTTACATTTTTCATCATTTAGCAGACGCTTTTATCCAAAGCGACTTACAAGGGGAGCAATTAGGGGTTCGGTGTCTCGCTCAAGGGAACGAAGGTGGAGAGAGTGCTGTTCATTCACAATCCCCACCTTCAATTCCTGCCAGCGTGGGAATCGAACCTGCAACCTTCAGGTTACAAGCCTGACTCCCTCATCACTAGAAAAAAATGAACCAGAGAATGTTTACTCCTCAAAGTGGGCGGAGCCTCAGAGCCACACCCATCTATGACATCACCACCACAAAGCAATGGTTGTTTACATTTACATTTATTCATTTGGCAGACGCTTTTATCCAAAGCGACGTACAACTGAAGAGTTGGTGGGGATTGAACCCAGGTCTCTGATGTGTTTGAAGTGAGTGGTTACTTTCTAAGCTAACAAGCTTTAATTTTGCCAGAAAAGGTCTTAAATACTGTTTTTGTGCAGTGTACCCAGCCCTGGTGATAATCAACGAAATCATGAACTTTGCTAATGAGAGTTTCGATTACTGGTGAAGATTATTCAGAATGAAAAATGCAGATTTCAGCTGTCAGAATAGTGGTTCACATCAGCTAGTGTTGCTCTTGAGCGGACAGCCCTGACCCGCTCTCTCAGCATAATATAAATACCTGCGGTTTCACCTCCTTAAGGACTGATGAGAATATAAGACTCTTGGTGTGATCGAAACACATCCATCACAGGAAGTACAGCCTTCACCATTCTGCAGACAGAAAACACACACACACACACTTACACAGAGGGAATAAAAGACTAATTTGAAAAGAGAAAGCTGAAAAGCAACATTCATTCAATCATTTTTTCATTGCTTTCGACGGCCATTTCTCAAATCCCGAAGCGGAGAAACAAAGTAAATCTCTGATTTATTGAATCAAAGATTTATTGAACCATATTTAAATATATCAAATAGTGATTTTTGACTTTCGGTTCAGCAAGCCGCCTCTGCACAAGTGCATATTCTCGCTCTCGGCAGCGTAATTGGTTTTCAGATTGCAGTCAACCATCGTATTGCATGGTACATTGAAGAATATGACTGAAAGACCCTCATTAGACGCTCTCCAAGCATATGGGCTTTTACTGTGCGACTGAGACCCCGAGACCTTGAGATTCAGCCATGAATGTGTGAGCGTCTGTTCGGGGCATAATTATTGATCTAACAAAGTAAAGAAAAGCTCCGTACTTACATGGGTATGCGTTTCCATGAGCGTTTCACTTCTAGGTGAGAGCGGTGTCATTAAGCAAGAAAGGCTGAAATGATGATAGGATCCTCAGTAATTACTCATATTGTTACTCAAATTTGAGCATTGAATGCATTATTTCAATGAGTTGAATTAAAAAGCTTCTCTCTATGTTATTTCTCATTTTACGTTCAACTGCAGGAGTAGCTCTGGAGTCCACAATAAAAAGCACTTTACTGGAATTGGTACCAACAAACTTTTAGTCACTGCAGATATTTGTGTTGCAAACATAAGTCTGTTCAATATGTCATTTTTGATGTCTGATTTGTAATACTTCCAAAGTTTTTATTTTTTACAGGGCAGTTATGAAAAGACTTACTTTACGTCCATTTACTGAGTGTATAATATCTATCCGTCACATTCTATATCATGTAAACAATTGCAAGCACAACAGACAAAAAGAAACATTAATGATCAGGGTTGAGGAGTAACGGAACACAAGTAACTTAGTTACGTATTCAAAATACAAAATTTGAGTAATTGTAATTCATTTTAAATGGGTGGTAATCAGATTACAGTTCCATCTGAAAAGTGTTTTAGATTACCAAAGTGATTACTTTGAGTTTTAATGTCATTTAAACAGCGATTGGTGATTCTCTGACTCTGACCGTCTGAAAAAGACGAGTTCAGTTTCATGTTTTCCACTGTTTTCATGTTTTGGGAGTCATTTTATAATTCACTCGTCACTGCAACTTTTTCTCACAATTTGTTTTTTTCCCTCACAATTGTGAGTTTGAATTTCACAATTCTGACTTCTTTTTCTCAGAATTACAAGATTTAAACTCACAATTGCAAGTTATAAAGTCAGAATTTGGAGAAATGAACTTGCAATACTGACTTTTTTCTTGCAATTGTGAATTTAGTATGTGAGTTTATATCTCATAATTCTGACTTTTCTCAATATTGTGAGTTTATATCTCATAATTCTGACTTTTCTCAATATTGTCAGTTTATATCTCATAATTCTGACTTTTCTCAATATTGTGAGTTTATATCTCATAATTCTGACTTTTCTCAATATTGTGAGTTTATATCTCATAATTCTGACTTTTCTCAATATTGTGAGTTTATATCTCATAATTCTGACTTTTCTCAATATTGTCAGTTTATATCTCAATTCTGACTTTTCTCAATATTATGAGTTTATATCTCATAATTCTGAATTTTCTCAATATTGTGAGTTTATATCTCATAATTCTGACTTTATAACTCACAATTGCAACTTTATATCACGCAATTCTGAGGGAAAAAGTCAGAATTGTGAGATCAAATCTCTCAATGACCTTTTTTGTGTTTGTTCCACACTTATTAGTATTCCAAAGTATTCTAAAGTATTTAGATTAAATGACTAAACTTGAGTAATGTATCAAAATACATTTACAAATGACTTTTTAAAGCATGTATTTTGTAATCTGTAGTGAAATACATTTTAAAAGTAACCCACCCAGCCCTGTTACTGATGTATTTACTTCAACATTCGGCAGATGCTTTATTCAGCAAATTATATTGCACTGAAGATTAACCATTTACATAAAAATAAAATCAAGCATACTCTAATTCTCTTTTGAATAGCCACCATTGGAGAAAGATGCTTTTTCCTGGCAGATGGTGTAGTTTCATCATCTACCAGCAGGGGCTAACGCTGACCTGCAACACGCTAATCCCACAGATTTGATGCAAGATTACTTAAAAAAAAAAAAAACTGTGGATTTAATGGATTTGGTAAATGCATTAAAAAGCATTATCCAATTCGCCAAAATACATAGCACACAAAGGGCAGGAGAAGTCTAGCTCCACAGACAGATTTCACACAAGCCTAGTTATAATCCTGCTCTGAGGCATGTGTGCGAGTGTGTATTTCCTGTTGCTGTGCTAATGAAAGCTCATTGAAACCCTGATCACAGACCATGCAGTCACTGGGGCACGTCACTAATTAACACCGGCATAATTCGTGTCCCGCTCTGACCTTTTCAGGCCTTCCAAGGTTTATGTAGCTGGCACCGAAATTGATGTCAATTATTTCAGATTTCATGTATTTTCACCGTGAATAAGCATTGTCTGAAATGACTGATGATTATGTTTTCATGAAATGTGATTAAGAGGACAAAAGGAAGGTGTGCTTTGAATATGCTCTTCCAGCTTAGTGTTTCCTTTGATGATGGGCACATTTTGACATGATTACATTTCATATTATACGCTCATTTATCTGGTACTTTTTTAAATTATCCCATAATTCATGATATGTTAGAAGTTGTGGTTACACTTTATTTCACAGTGCCGTAGTTACATTGTAATTACACATATCAGTACTGAGTTCTATTAATTAACTACATGTACTTACAATTGAGTTACAGTTAAGTTTAGTTACTTGTAATTATGCATAATTTACTGTTATTACTACGGTAAGTACATGTAGTAATGAGTAACTACAGTACTGTAAAATAAAGTGTTACGGAAATTGTTTCTGTTAACCAACATGATCAATGAGAAAAGAAGCTAGTGAACTTTAAAGGTGCAATAGGTGATTCTCTACATTTTTTTTGTGTTATAATGGCTGAAAGTTTCCTCATATCCTGATAGCAATCACTATGTTAAAGCTGCAATATGTAATTTTTTTCCAATAAAATATCCAAAGGCGAGTGTTATATATTTTGTTTAGTTGAGTACTTACAATATCCCAAATGTTTCCAACTATTTGTGAATCGTGAGAAAACTGCATTTTAACCAAGTCTCCGGGACGTGTGAGGGTTAATGTTGTGTGCTTTGAGAACAGAGCAGGGTATGTTACTTTTCAAATGTATTTCACTACAGATTACAAAATGCATGCTTTAAAAAGTCATTTGTAACATGTTTCGTTACATTACTCAAGTTTAGTCACTTCATCTCAATACTTTAGAATACTTTGGAATTCTAATAAGTGTGGAACAAACACAAAAAAGGTCATTGAGAGTTTTTATCTCACAATTCTGACTTTTTCCCTCAGAATTGCGTGATATAAAGTTGCAATTGTGAGTTATAAAGTCAGAATTATGACATATAAACTCACAATATTGAGAAAAGTCAGAATTATGAGATATAAACTCACAATATTGAGAAAAGTCAGAATTATGAGATATAAACTCACAATATTGAGAAAAGTCAGAATTATGAGATATAAACTCACAATATTGAGAAAAGTCAGAATTATGAAATATAAACTCACATACTAAATTCACAATTGCAACAAAAAAAGTCAGTATTGCAAGTTTATATCTCATAATTCTGACTTGATAATTTGCAATTGTGAGTTTAAATCTTGCAATTCTGAGAAAAAGAATTGTGAGGGAAAAGTTGCAGTGACGAGTGAATTATAAAATGACTCTCAAACAACTATCACAAAACATGAAAACAGTCAAGTTAAGTTGACAGTTGGACAATTTCTTGTCTTGTTCAGGACAGAACTAAATAAAAATAACAACAATTTTATGATCCCTCTTAAGAGGCTGGGATTGTACATTTTCAATGCTAGCAGGCCAACGTTAGCATTTCCCGGATTACCTACTACACCTTTAAAAACTTAGTAAGGATGCTGAGAACATGTATATCCAGCCTCTCCTGAACGATTCCCAGCAATAAAGTAAGATTGTGCGGTTCATCTGTCAATCACATGCGCGTTAAATTTGTGTTTATTTATGCAGAAACATTAAATAGTAGTAGTGGCTGCGAGAAAAATGTATCGTTCCCTTAATATAAGATCTCGAAGCCATGATTTTGCATCGCGTGGCCACAACATAAGAATGTAGTTCGACAAAAATATCTTGTGGCATTTTATCACGGTTGTGGCCACAATATATTATCACTTAATATGTTGTGGCCACAACAAAACTAAGTGAACCGAACACTTCCCTTCCAGGGCTCCGCATCTGCAAATAAAACTTTTCTAAGAACATTTTAAAGTATTGCTTGAGACATTTTGTGGCTTCAGTGTGCAAATGCTTTTTGGGGGCAGTTTATATCCACACAAGCAATGCATATCATGTGCTTGGATTAATAGATGAGGACAAGTTTTGGGGGCAAGGCTCTGGAAATAATGCAAAGGAAAGCACAAAACCAACACAAAGAATAACAACAAGTAAAAACACTTTGGGTGTCAGATGTCAGCGGTGTCTGGTATCTATTCCAAGCCGTCTTTTCATAGGTGACAACAACAACAGATCTGTTAAAAGGGGTCATGTTTAATGCAAAAAAGTCTCTGAAGCGGCACTCTCATGGAATGTAATGAGTAATCTCAGAAAGCCGCACACAAATTATTCCTAAACACAACTATTAACTCATTGAAGTGAAATTACAACACTTGTAAGCAATTCAATAAAACCAATTATTAATTAAATACAAGTTAACCAACATATAATTGCAGTTTTTACACTCAAAAATATATTACAATATTTATTATATGAATAATTACTGGTTATATTAATTATTTGTTGGCAAGCCTACCCAGGAAAGTCACTTTATAGCGACTACCTAGAGTGTAAAAAATTATCAATGAGTCATTAACGAAAAAATTAAGTTAAGAAACTAAGATTGTTTTTAAGTCAGTTTAATATTAAAGGTGCAATATGTAAAATCTTTGCAGTAAAATATCCAAATAAATGTTATATATTTTGTTCAGTTGAGTACTTACAAAATCCCAAATGTTTCCAACTTTTTGTAAATCATGAGAAAATTGCGATTTTTAACCAAGGCTCCGGGACGTGTGCGGGAATTGCCTGTTAATGATCCGCGTGACCCTCGGTTTCCGCTTTTACTGCGTTAGAAACCACAGTCTCATGGACAAACGCGGGAATAGTAGTTGTGGCGTCTATCGAGCGACTGGCTTGTTATGAACACAGTTATTCTTTAGCGTTTAACGCTGCTTCTGTCAACAAAGACGAGTCCATGAAGAGAAATAAAACGAGGATCGACATCTATTTCCTAAACGGAGAGAACTGACAAACTTCGACATCTCGCATGTGTTTTAATAGACAAACTATTGATTCCTTCACCGACAGAAAACTTGCGATTATTATATGGATCGACAGTGTTTGTCTTATTGTTCGAATGTCGTGTTCTCGTCTGTGAGTCTGATGTGAAAACGGTGAGGTGATGTTCACGACGAACACGTCACGTTATGAACTGTAATACTGTCACTGCATCAAATGTGTCAAACGCCAAACCTGCGCGTGAGTTTCATTCTGTACAGTAATGATTATTAAGCTCAGCTGTTTGTGATCAGTTTGTTGACACTGTCATACACGTCACCCGACGTGATGAACACTGTGAATTAATAGTGTTATATATAAATATGCAAATGATGTGGGTCCGTTCAACTGCACTTTTACTATGATTGTTTTGAACACGTAAAACTGCGTTATCACGCCAATGAACTGGACAAATACAGTAACATCTTAGTGTTAAACCTTGCTTTACTATTCATTATATCATCAAGCGCAACTATCACTTCACCTCATCCACGAACATGATTTCCCGTCTGATCGATTTAAATCGGCAGTGGAGTTGAAGACGATAGTTTTGAATGTACGTCCTTTTACATATTGCACCTTTAAAGTTGAATTTACTTACACAGCCAAGTTGACTGTACTTGAAAATTTAAAGGAAAGCAACTGAGTTTTTTTCACAGTGTAAAAATGAGAAACGCATTATCCGTATTAACACTTCGCTCTCTGAGGGTCAAACTCGGATTGATCCCATTAAACTCCTTTATGGTCTTCACTGTACCTGAAAGTTCTGGAACAGCTGTCATTGTCCTCCAAAGCACCTGAATTACATAATACATACATTAGTTCTGAATCACATAACAGTGTGTCACATCCAACTGAGGAAATGAAAAGATGCGTCAGTTCAGAGAGTTTTTGGCAATTTTATATCTGATGCATTTCAGGTTTTACAGTTCGCACAGTTGCCGGCTAATATCCCACACTCTTTTCTCATCGAGTTGCTTCTGCCTCATCACTGTGGTACAAGGCTCAGGGCCTAGTTTGAACTAAGAAAATTGCTCTTTGAGTCATAAGTATAATCAGAAAGAATGGTGTAATGATTATATCCCAAGAATTTCATAACCTGTGATGATTTAGTACAGTGGCACCAACAACTCTCATCTATCTATCTATCTATCTATCTATCTATCTATCTATCTATCTATCTATCTATCTATCTATCTATCTATCTATCTATCCATCTATGGGTCTATCTATCTATCTATCTATCTATCTATCTATCTATCTATCTATCTATCTATCTATCTATCCATCTATCTGTCTATCTATCCATCTATAGGTCTATCTATCTATCTATCTATCTATCTATCTATCTATCTATCTATCTATCTATCTATCTATCTATCTATCTATCTATCTATCCATCTATGGGTCTATCTATCTATCTATCTATCTATCTATCTATCTATCTATCTATCTATCTATCTATCTATCTATCTATCTATCATCTATGGATCTATCTATCTATCTATCTATCTATCTATCTATCTATCTATCTATCTATCTATCTATCTATCTATCTATCTATCTATCTATCTATCTATCTATCTATCTATCTATCCATCTATCCATCCATCCATCCATCCATTCATCCATCCATCCATCTGTCCGTCCGTCCGTTCATTGTTTATGTAACAGTATTGTAATGGTGGGCGGAACTGCTTTCTAATGATCTTCGTAACAAGTTCGCAAATCACGCAGTCTGAATGTGGGATATTGGTTAGAATGGACTAATTACAAAGGAAACAATTGAATCACTTGACATTATCATCTTCGAATCCAAATGAACTTGAGCTCTTTCGCTGATTTTAGTGACTCCCCAGCTTGGTGAAATTAGAGCTGCATCTTCATGCCTGCGACCGTCATGACACCTGCAGTGATTACAGGCAATTTGCTGACTAATGATCTGAAAAGAAGGTGACTATTAATAATAATTGTAGAACAACAGTTAGAGGTAATAAAGTGCAGACGGGTCACTGTATCGCTGTAGTTATTATTTTTGAAGCAATGCAAAAACAGTGGAAACAATTAATTTCACACTTGAGTGTTACATGCAACTTATTTTTAATTCGAACATACTAAAATATTATAGTATTAATGTCTGCTTGATAATGTAAAGTGCTTTAAACTGTACTAAAAACAAAACCAGAGGGATTTTGTCTCCTCGTTAAAGGTACAACATGTAAAATGTTTATATTAAAATATCCAAAAACCACTTGCATTCAGCTGTTTACTTACATTATCCAAAATGTTTCCAAAAATGTGTAAATTCAGAGAAATTCACAATTCTAAACAGTGCCCGTCCCTCTCTTGTCACTTGCACCTGTTAATGACGTAATATCAGCGTTATCCCTGGTTTCTGCTTCTCCTGCACAGTAACCATGGCAACAGATACGAACAGCTGCGTAACGTCTAGTTGTTTCGTTCAAACAATATGGACCATGACAAGCAAACTTTGGGACATAAGGAGAAATAAAACGAGGATCAGTATCGGCGTGGCGTTTCCGAGAGCTTTGCGACAAACTCTGACTCAACAGAGACGCTCTTACACGTTATTAGACGAGATGAGCAGATGTAGGACACATATATAACTCAACATGACGAAGTGTGAGAATATCATCAGTATGACACTGTAATGTTGATCTAACTTTATACAGACAACAAACGAATACTAAACATTAGAACTTTCCACACACTCAAACACAGTTCAGTATGATAGTGTGACGTTAGAAGCAGCGCTGCGTTTCCTCATCAAATAAACAGACCTGTATGAGTCGAGTTTCAGCACTTATGAGTAGTTCAGTAGAATGAAATGTCCTCGTTTGTTTATATCCGCCGGGACTCTCGTGTGCCACTGATATCCGTCTCTCATTAGTGACCGCGTCCGTGATTCTCACCCGCGTCCTGCTTCACACCACAGTCATGATAAAAACATGCCTTCACTCATCCATAAACATTATTTCCCCATAAATATTATTAGATCAGTCGGCATGATGACAAGTTCCTTGTTCCACTCATTCACTGCGTCATCAAACTACGCCTTTGTTATCGTTTTGAAGAGTTTAGCGCCCCCTAGCGGCGAAAAATACATATTGTGCCTTGAAAATGAATAAATAAATAAATAAACCTCACATACCATTGTACATCTCTGCGTGTGTGCACTTTCCAAGGTTAATCGTCAGTCTGATCCCCAAGATCTCTGTTAGCCTCTCTCTGCCATGACTCAGAGCTTTCTGTGGTGATGTCTGTCATTAATGTTTCAGAGCTCAAGCACTCCTTCGAGACTGTTGCTTGTCTACTGATGGAGCCGTATTGATAAATGAAAGGCATTAAGCAGAAGCTTGTTTGATCTGCTCAGTGGAGGAAGCCACAGAAACTGCTGGCATACCAATTTACACCCATCATTTATCTTTCCTTGCATGCTGTCTGTAAGCACTCAAACGGACCATGTTTATTTTTAACCAATAATAATATATGCACTTTTCATACATTCAAAGCACGTTCAAAAGCGGACAGTGACGAACGATACTGTGACGTGCTGATTTATGTCGACTAACTTCTAACTTTTATTTGAGGAATTCAATAAGCTGAGTATGTACTTTATTAAAATCAGCTGAATCAATAAGACTAAATTGGTTAATGTTGATTAAGTGAAGAATTTGGTTTAATGTATAATGATCGTAACGCATATACTGGTCACAGTGACATTCAGACAGATTCAAAGTTGCGCATACAGACTTTTTTGACCGTCGTCTGGGGATTTGTTACATTAGTCGGTAACAAAACTTTAAACGTTAATGAAATCCCGGCACACATCCTGAATAATATATAGCTGGTGTGAGGACTTCAAGCAAGCATCATATCATCATGGCAGTCACATTTTTTTCCTTATTTTATAGTACTTTGTAATACAGAGGTTATACTGTATATTCATATTCGCCAGGTTACTTTAGCCAAAATGCAATAAATCAAAAGATCCATTTACTGCAAAACACATTCAGTAACACCTGGAGTCATCTGCAGGAACGAAATTAACTTTTACCAGGAAAGATGCCAACCGTGGTCTCATCAGTCAGTGGCACGTTTTTTACGTACTGCAAAGATGTCAATATGTTATATAAAATCAAAGCCAATAACAGGCACTTCACAGTGAAAAGGAGGCAGGAGACAATGGAAAAACATCTCTCAGCTTTTCACGCAAAGCGACGGTACGCTTGTTTTCCCCCCAATCAACACCCACAATTCCATTTGGCTTTGCTCTTCGTACTGAGATGTTTTTTCATTTCCTTTTTTCTCCATTAAGTGGTGGCACATGGGTTTAACATCAAGACAACTGAAACAAAAAAACATGTGTCTAAAGGAATAAAAAATTATAATAAAAAGATTGGTAAATAATTTGATTTAAGAAATGCCTTTTGGCTTCTGACTATCAGCAGTATTGATGTTCTACTTGAAATAGCTAGAATTGCCAGATTCAACTGGTCACAAATTGGTCATTTATCCTTCTCATGCTTGGAAAGTATCTGAATCGAACTTATGATGGATGGATGTTATGAACATTTTTCTAGCCACCATTGAAATACTGTTACATAAAACTGTGGCTGTGAATAGACAGACAGAAAGACAGAGAGAACGATAAAAAGAATGGCAGAAAGAAGAAGAGATAAATACAGACAGGCAGATAGATAGAACGGCAGATGAATGGATAGATAGAAAAACAGAACGATAGAAAACAACGACAGATAAATAGAACGAAAGACAGGACGATCGAACAGACGGACCAACAGTTAGACAGACAAATAGTACGATAGACAAACTGATAGATAGACAGAGAGACAGACAGAATAATAGAATGACAGACAGAACGATATAGACAGAATGATAGAAAAATAGACAGAACAATAGAACAATATGATAGCACGATAGATAGAACGATGATAGACAGAAAGATAGAACAATAGATAGAACGATAGAACAATATAATGATAGAACGATGATAGACAGAAAGATAGAACGACAGACAGAACGATAGAATACAATGATAGCACGATAGATAGAACGATATAGACAGAAAGATAGAACGACAGATAGAATGATAGAACAATAGATAGATAGACAGTATGATAGAAAGACAGATAGAACGACAGACAGACAGACGGATGGACGAATGGATGGATGTGTGACATCTTCCCTCAAACACGATCTGCGATCTCAGTTCCTGTGGTTCGAAGAGACGGAGACATTGGAGAATAATGCGGCTTTTTGCACGTGTGATCCGCACTAGTTGATCATCACGCTCTCATATTTGATTCATGGGACACCCTCTGTGCTCTGGTTAAGTATTGTGTTTCTGGTAATTCAAATGGCGGCTTGAATGATAACGCTAATGAGACATTTTGCAATTAACCTGATGGTCTCGTCAGGTGGGCCTGAGGGGAAATTGTGCTGATGGTGTCATTATGGGTTAGATCACAACGAAAAGAGAATATATGAGAAGAAAAGTCTCTAAATACGTCAGGAGCGCTACTGCAGGGCGGCGATACGATTCAGATGGGTGGTATTGATGTCGTGTGTTGAGAGCGCGGCTCGACCTGACGGAGGAAGCGTGCGTACGATACATAATGTGCGTTATAAATTATTGGCTTCTTCTGACAGGGAACGGATGAGTTATGCCCATGTGGTAATCTTGTCTCTCAGCTCTTCTCTTCGTTTCCTTTCTTCAGTGCCCAACAGAAGAATTTTACTTTCCACACAAAGTCTGTAGATTTGAACTCTCTTTAGTTTGAGCCCGATCCTTAAGCCTGCTCTATTCCACGAGGAATAAGAATCGACTCCCCCTCGCATCTCATCCATTTGCTGTGGAAACTGACCTATCGTTGGGTTAGCAGACAGGGAGAGTTAAAGTCGTGCATTCTAATCACACGCTAATCAGTCCAGATTAGAACTGATACAGAGAGAAAATGGATTCATCCCCTCACCTCTTGAGATTCTGGAGTTTAATGGAGATGGATAATGCTTGAGATATCTTCTTCAAAGACTTTCAGAATGATTGTATGTCCATCAATGCACAGTAAGTAGATATCCGAAGACTGACACTTGAACGTCAATGCTAAAGGACAGACGCTTAGCTTCACCTGAAACACAGGACAAAGTGTAGAGCAACACTAAAACAGTAAAAACCCCAGAGTTAAATCAACTCTGCTCAGATAACATTTGGTCCCTCTCTAAATAGTGTTAAAGTAACACTGAAGCAGAGTTAAAGTTAATGAGATAATTAAGCGATTAATTAAGTGATGATTGAACATTATTGATGAACACCTGCTGTTAACAAGCAGAATCACTGAAGAAAAGAGAAACACAAGAACTACAACTGACTTCAGCCACAGTCTTAGATGAAATCAACTGAAGATAAAAGACATTCAATCTCTGAAGAGTGTGACTTTAACTCTATTTAGAGAGGGACCAAATGTTATCTGAGCAGAGTGGATTTAACTCTGGGGATTTTAAAACTCACGAGGGGTACTAGTTCATTTATAGCATCAAATAAACATGAATGAACATCAGAAGGAATGTTGTTTCAAAGACGTGAGGACACACAATTTTTAATCTACTAACTCTCCTGACTCGGACAAAATGTTATGGGGTTATGATTGGTCAGATCGCCTGTCAATCAAACTGCCAGCGAAGGGTCGATTGCTCAGACTCTCGCATGAGAAGTCAGATGTTTCGTCTGATTGGCTGTTCGCTGCACGCCACACTTTCCGAGTTAATCAAACCCTGAGTTGACAGAGATTCTGTCAACTCTAAACCTGAATACCTTTGTGCAACAGGCCAATGATGTGCATCTTTAACTACATGTTGTGAAATATAAACAACAACGCTGGCTTATAAGAATCATTTGTTCATAGTGGTAGCTTTCTAATAAACAATAACGTAGCTGTGATACATGTGTAAATACCCCATTTACACCAATCTATACACATCAACATTGTTTATTAAAAATGATTCGCAGAAATGATGATGTCTGTCGCTTTAAATGCTGAAGCTCTTTGAAAAATGTTTCGGTTGTTATTCCAACTACATCTTTCCTCTTTGTTGTTTTTGTTATAGATGTGGCGTGTATAGCTGTGCACTTCCCCGTTCAGAATTAAAATGATTATTAAAACCTTATATTTACCATTCTTGGCGTGAACGGCCCTTAATGCCCTGCACCCTTTAGATAATTCAAGTGCCCTTCAGAGTGCGTAGTGATGCTCACTTTTGATTAAAATTCGCCCATTCATGAAGTAGTTTCTTCAGGAAGTGGAATTTGGCAGTCATAACGGAGATAATTAATGTGAAGGAGAATAATAAAGCATATTTACCAGAGCAAATCAAGCTAATGCAACTCCTCAAGCCTAATACAGAGACAGATAGGCCCTAATTATAAGTTAATCAGTTTAATTACCCATAATTAGTCTTTTTTCTAATTATCCTACCATTTTGGTCGGTATAGATGCATCATCAACATCCACGTCACAAAAGGCTTGTATTGACAATTCGTAAGACGCACTTCGGATTTCCAGACGACTGTTGGCAAACAATCAGTCATTAAATCATTAACCTGATTAATGTGTGCAGCTCGTTCTGATTACACAAAGATCAAATCAACAGAGGACGCACGACTGATTTTAATGCAGTAGTTGTATCTGAGCATATACATAGACGTTATATAGGTGTAATAGAGGGAATATGCAATAGTGAAATATATGCACTTTTTACGTCTTAAAATTACTGCTTCTGTCTCGTACTGAGTAAACCGTCTGCAATATTTAGAAGTTGTTGTGAAGGAAAAAGACACCTCTCTAATGATCTGATTCATTATTCACAGTGTGAGTTACAGATGGCGAGGGCGAGAGATTGCATCTATGTGCTAATGATGGCCTGTCAACGTGATGCCGCCTCTCTTTACAGCTTCCTTAGGATGGGAATAAGAGACTGCAGATGTTAATGTATGCCTTTGGAAAAAACGGGAACGGCCTGTGATTCGTCCTATACTCGTGTTGACATGTTAGTCACACATACTTCAGTTCATGTTCGATTTTCCATTAAGACAGCAATCGAGCATCAAAAGCTTTGAATTTTTCATAGTTACTGATTGTAACAGGTTGAATGTAACAGGTGAATGTCATCGCTGAAATTTTCTTCATTGTCTCTTGTCAGTAGAAATGTTTCAACTCGTACAGAATACGCTTTCAAACCAAGCAGCTTTCTGTTGGTCAACATGGATTCGCAACTTCGACGTGTTGTAAAATCTTTTGCGTTCCTGCAAAAATCGCAATCAAGTGGATTTCTATTGAAATCGCTGGATTTCACCCTTGAAAACTCACCAAACAAAGGTAAATGTGACCGCAGATTACGTTTGGTGCACACTTTTTCTTCTGTACTTTACATGATTGTCAGACTGTGAAAAATCAGTGGTCTTATGTCAATCTTATCTGTGTGTGTGTCTATATATATATATATATATATAAATTTAGCATCATTCTCACTCACTCACTCAATGCTGCGACTGAACAATCACAATTAAGAGAAATAAGACAATAAAATTAAAAATAGTAAGGAAAGCTTGAAAATGGTTCCATAGAAAGGCATCCTTTTTTGCACATCACTTTAACGATTCACTACAGTCACTTATTTGCTATGCTTTACACCTCTCATCGAGTGGCAATGTGGCTTTAAAGAGTTTGTTTTCTAATATTTATGATCCCCTGAGTGAGAATACTTCAGTCCAAGAATCCAAAAATCAAAGGGAATGAAAGCAAAAGGGAAATATTCACATGGTGTTCATCAAAACACTGGCCTCTCTGCACGTCGGGCGTGTTGCGTTGCAGCCTAAATTCCATGTAACATTTTTCAGTCTCATTCTGTACCACAAGCACTTCCATTCCCTGCTGATCTTCAGATTTCCTTCTAGCTGCTCCTTGGTAAGATGCTCCTCATGTCCGAGAGCACCATGGATCTGTAGCTGCGCTCCAGCCCCTCCATGTACTCCAGGTAATTACTCACCCTGAAGCCGTGGATTGGTTCCTCCTGCAAGCATAAAAGAAGAAGATTTGATGAGCAGCGCTTGAGAGAGCCGGCTTGTGGGAAAGAGATAGAACAGCTTTAGAATAGATTACGCTCAATCTGATGAGAGTTTGATATTCTTACTCCAGTCTGAGCGGATCCTGATAATGTTGCACGCAGAGTGGATAAAATTGCATTCTGCTGCATGAAAGCATGCAAAATTTTACACGTAATAAATATTGTGCCAAATCACGGTAACAAAATGTCTTTATTAACGAAACAAGAAGTCGTATACAGGCTCCGCGTGAGGTATGGCTACACCTTTGTGTTCTGAATAAACAATGCACCGCCTAATACACTCTGACATTTAGCTGGGGATAAATAATATCGTTTAGACAAAGCCAAATGAATAACATTTTGTTTACGATTAGTCAGCGGATGCAAGTCCTAAAGCTATGCCTGAAGTTACAAAAGGACACTTCGGTTCATGGTGAATGGATGAAATTGAGAGAAGGGATAATAAACCTTTATGAGTTTGCTGCATTAAATAAAACATGCCTGCAGTATAAGCAGTTTTGTGATATAACTGCAGACCACAGCGGTAGGTTTGCAACGACAGACAATATAGAAAAATGCTTTAATAGCAAACAAAAGGTTTTTGACTGCAATAGTCCATTATAAAACAAACGTTCACCAATTGTATCCAGTGCTGATGAATCCTAGATATGTCATAAAAACAGAGCATCTTTCGATAGAACTAAGAAGAATAGATAAAGAGAAAATAGATGACAAAAGTGATCACAATTTTCATTCATGAAACAAATTTTTGTGTAAATTGTTGGTCTGACGTAAATTTTCGGATTTAGATTTCAAAATCTAACTTGATGCGAAAGAAATTTACATCTGCTCCCTACCACGTGCATAAAAATGTGCATAAAACACTTCGCAATGGTCGGTTATTTTAGGCAAACACTGCATTTTGATGCACAATGTACCATAATAACAGTTCGATCGCGCTTTTTTGTAGTTGAGAGTTGAAAACAGTTTGTGTTTGGGTAAAACGCAGCGCTCGTCACTGTCAGCTTTTACCCAGCCATCCAATCACAGTGAAAGAGGGGCCTGTCAAAATGCTCTGAAGCGCCACCAGCTGGTCATTTTCAGAAGAGCGTCTGGCTTTTTCTTTTTTTTTTTTAACTGGTTAAAAATTCATTGGCGGACACGCGTTAACTGAATATTTATGTTTATTTATATTTATATTCTTTAGCATTTATGCAATATACTGGAGCCAAACCTGAGAAGGGATTCCAGAAGATTCCACAGCATTCCTGGACATGTAATTTGTGTAGTTCAGAGCTTCCCAAACTTAAGAGGGGTAAGGCCCCCCTAAAAACACTGCAAAAGCTCCACGACCCCGCCGTTAAACAACATATACCGACATTTACCTATTAACAAGTTTGTAAGAATTTGAATTATGAGAACTATGATGTAAACATTCTTTACAAATATATTTAAATCCATAACACTAACCTTACATACTTGAAAAAAAAAAAAAATCTAATTTTAGAACAATTGGAATATTTGAATTATTTTAATATATTGATTTGGACTAGCTATGTGGGCCACGGCCCCCCGGTGGGTCGTAGCGGTATTGCAGGGGGACCGTGGCCCAAAGTTTGGGAAGCGCTGGTGTAGTTGATAGGCGAGGATTTTGCCAATTGACCATTTGCAAAGACCGACACACAGTGAAAAATACATCGTGGAGCAAAGAGGACACTGACAACGAATGAAGCGGTTTCATATTTAAAATATCGTAATTTTTTTAAGAAGTTTAATCAATAAATAGCGTCTAGTGTGTCTTGACAGATCGCTGTCGCTCCTCGATCATCTCTTCACACTAGTTCATTTATAGCATCAAATAAACATGAATGAACATCAGAAGGAATGTAGTTTCAACCAACGTTAATCTACTAACTCCACTGACTGCTTTGACGGACAAAAAGGCGGATTCAGGGTTATGATTGGTCAGATCGCCTGTCAATCAAACTGCTGATTGTTAATGAGCGTGCACACACACCCTATTTACGAATGATTGGAACTCATTAACATACACATTAACTATCCAATCTGATGTTTACGTAGCGGTTGTGAATTTCGGGAAGGTCTGTTTTACGTGCAAATTTCTCATATTTACGAAAGGTTCTCGAATGAGGCTGAATTAAATTACGCACAGCCTATTGTAAGATGAGATCTCATGCAACTACAGTCGTTGGTGAAACTTGATTCACCATCAAACTGTTGCCATTTCGTTCTTTTAAAGAACACAAAATAATACGTTCACACTAAGAATTTTAGATTAAAAAAAAGCCCCAAACCTGATGTGATGAATCTGGAATATTAAAATTTTTTCTTATAAGTCAAAAAGCTGCACAATAGCTAATTTTGTAATGTATAGAAGAGCGTGATATATGTTTAAAACAACATGGAGGAGAGTAAATGATGACAAGAGTGTACGTTTCTCCTTTTTAGGTTTTGTTGTGTGGAAGATTATTTGAATTTCTTCAAACCATTGATAAAAAGCAAAAAAAACCAACAAAAAAACTACAACATAAAACCGCAGAGCAGAACTATTGTGAAAAGTCCAGATGCTTCTTTAAAGCTGAGGCAGTGTCCCGCCTACAAAGGCATTCAAAATCAGTGGATGCACACTTTCAAAATGAAACACTAAAAATGACATTTTAATTACAAGAACCCATTATCTAAAGACATTAAAGCTATCCCACTACCTATTGTTGCTGATAAAAAACGAAAAAAATGAAAATGGATTCGCAGGATGCTTGAACTCACTATCCAGACTGTGTCACGCTTTTCAAAGTGTAGGAAGTGTTCAGCAGTGACAGACAATTGCTTTTGAAATCCTGCAAACAAAGAATGACTTTAGTTGAGTTTGATTTCCGCTTTGTTGAATCATCCAAAATAGATTCATTGTACATTTACTCTGGCTTTCAGCTTCAGAGTGACATCAGGAGGGATTGTTACGAGTAATTTCAATTCCTGATCTTTAATTTAGATGAAATGCAGATAAGTTCTGCAATCTTAAAAATCCCCAGAAACCTCTCAAGAATCGTCTGAAATGGTTTCTCTATTGTACAGGGTACACCGTGAACTCACACATAAACACTAAAAAGTTTTAAAGGTGAAACAAGGACAAGACTGTGCATAATCTGATTTTCTGCACACTCTACGCTTCCTAAAAACAACACCACCTCCGAGTGTTCTTACCTTAAAGGACTAGTTCAGCCAATAATGAAAATTCTGTCATTATTTCGGATCTCTGACCTTCTTTCTCCTGACTTTTGGAGCAACACAGCCCCGTGTCCATTCATTTGAATTTTATGGAAAAGAGCGGTGCGAATATTCAGCTAAACTTCTTACAGGTTTAGAACGGCACATGAGTGGCATAACTGGTCTAACTATCTCTGATCATCACCAATCTTGGTGTAAGATTTGATCCACAACTCAGCTTTGAAGCCCATATCAAAAGCCTCTGCAAGGCATCTTTCTACCATCTCAGAAATATTGCAAAGCTTCATCCAATGTAAACCTTAGCAGATGCTGAAAAACTGCTCCACGCCTTTGTCTCCACCAGACTGGATTACTGTAATGCTCTTCTCATCGGGATTCCTAACAAAAGCTTGCAGCGACTGCAGTGTGTTCAGAATAGTCCTGATGAGAGTTCGAAAATTCGATCACATCACACCCATTCTCCACTCACTTCACTGGCTTCCTGTTTCTGCCAGGATTGAATATAAGGTCTCCCTTCTAATTTACCAGTGCCCTCCCGTATCTGAAAGAACTACTCACAACTTCAACTACAACTCGACCAGTCCATTCATTTTTCATTTTCATTTTTCATCATTTAGCAGACGATTTTATCCAAAGCGACTTACAAGGGGAGCAATTAGGGGTTCGGTGTCTTGCTCAAGGCCACTTTAGACATGGAATTGAAGGTGGAGAGAGTGCTGTTCATTCACAATCCCCACCTTCAATTCCTGCCGGCGTGGGAATCGAACCAGCAACCTTCTGATTACAAGCCCGACTCCCCCACCACTAGGCCACGACTACCCCATTCATCGAACTTAAACCGCCTCCTTGTCCCCAAGACAAAGCTCAGCACTATGGGTGACCGGGCGTTCGATTCTGCCGCTCCGCGAATCTGGAATGTCGTCCCCGATCATCTGAGAGCACCTCAAACTATTGAGAACTTTAAAAAAGGGCTGAAAACATTTCTTTTTAGGAGAATTTTGGACTTTTAACTATGAAATCCAGTTGTATTTTATACTTTTTAATGATCTTAACTGTAGCACTTTAAGTGCAGTACAAATAAAATGTATTATTATTATTGATAGCATAATTCTCATTTCCATAAGTCACACTGCACCTTGAGAAAGACCTGCAGGTCCTGCGTCTGCGTGTGCTGCAGGATATCTTGCTGCAGGTGACGGAGGGCAGACACGCACATGTACACCTGGTAATCTGGTCCCATGATGACGCAGGTGGCCACATAGTGACAGATCTCAGGCCAATCCAGGTAGTTCCAGAAACACTGGCCAAGCCACTGAATACAGATCTACATGACAGGGGAAGGGAGGAACCGAGAGGGAAGGAGAGAGAGAGAGAGAAAATGCAATGTTTGCACCATACATTTTTTAAATCAATCAATATGAGATGCTGAAATAATAAATGCGAGATCAAAACTTCTGAGTATGGAATTCTAACATGATGCTCTCAAGACTGAGGTCTGACACAAAATTGTAAATTACCCGTTAGAATCATTAATAACTATGAAACAAATCGTTCAGTGAAACAGTATCTAAATTTATTGGGGAATCAAAACGGCAACTTGTTTTGAGAATACTTTACTTTTCAAGATGGATAGAAGACAATAAAGAAAATGTCACAAAAGATTTCTATTTTAAGTAAATCATGTTTATCAAAGAAAGCATCACATTTTCCACAAAAACATTAATCATACTAAAATAGAAAACCGTTCATTTAACAAAAGTTGTGTCTTTGATCAAATGATTTTTCTCCCTCTGTGCGTGATACAGTGAAAGCATATTCCTTGATCTCATACACAGGCATACATCAAGTCTCTTGAATCATAATATGCAGAAATCCCTTTCATCCGTAAGCTTGCCGTATTTTTGTTTTGTTTCTGTGGCGGTGAACTGAGTTCAGATAATATAATCCTCCTCAGAAGCCGTTCAATTATTCTGCGGTATCATAGATGGCGCTCCATTCTTGCCAAGCGTACATGCCTCCTGTACATTCAGACCACTCCAGCAGGCAATTTATACAGCATCCGTGTCTCTCGTTCAGACACTCTTCCTGCTTTGTCTAGAATTCGAAACACTCTCTCTGAGTGCACAGACACGGATGCCCTCTGAGATGGAGGTGACACTCAATTTAAAACAGAAAATCTTCTTTCCTTCAGTTTCTGTCCATTCAAAACTAGCTACTAGTTTCACAACTTTGGCTATTTTTGCATTTTTTTTCTTTTAACTCAGCTGCATGATGCTCTCCACATCGATGACCTTCAATCATTGACCGCAGCCTTTGGCGAATCAATACTTCTGTCTGGTAAAAAATAAAATTCCTGTCCCAGAATCTGTATGAATTAAAATGTGTTTTTTTAGTAAAAAAAGCTCATTGTCACATTCTCATTATTCTCATCATGTTTCTCATTAACTCTTGTGACATGTTTTACACATTTCTATACATATACTAAGTAATTCTCTTTTACAAACATAAATCGAGAGACTATGGAATTTTTGCAATTAAAAAAAATCCTAAAAACTTCAATAAGCTAAAAGGTGAACAAAGAGAGAGAGAGAGAGAGAGAGAGAGAGAGAGAGAGAGAGAGAGGAGAGAGAGAGAGAGAGAGAGAGAGAAATAAATCATTCTAATATGCTAATTTGGAACTTTTTTTTTTACTGCTATCAATACAGTTCTGCTTAATATTTTTGCAGAAACCATATGTGTACAAATACATTTTCTTCATTTTCTTTCTTCTTTAATGATTAGAAAGAACAGCATTTTTTTTAAAAAAATAGAGATCTTTCGTTACCATAAAAATGTCTTTACTATCACTTTTGATAATTTTTTTGTCTTTGCCAAGTAAAAGTATTCTATGGAAGCCCGTTCCCGCCACTGTTGAGAAAAAAAAAAAAAATTCCGTAAGTCATAATAATAAGAAACTTTCTCATAATAATCACTTAGAACATCTCATAATAATGACTTAACATCTTTAAATTAATAAAATTTAAAAAAAAAATAAAGTTTTTTTTTATTAAGTTAAAGATACTAAGTCATTATTATGAGATACTAAGTCATTATTATGAGATGTTAAGTCATTATTATGAGATACTAAGTCATTATTATGAGATGTTAAGTCATTATTATGAGATGTTAAGTCATTATTATGAGATGTTAACTCATTATTATGAGATTCTAAGTCATTATTATGAGATGTTAAGTCATTATTATGAGTTACTAAGTCATTATTATGAGATACTAAGTCATTATTATGAGATGTTAAGTCATTATTATGAGATTCTAAGTCATTATTATGAGATGTTAAGTCATTATTATGAGTTACTAAGTCATTATTATGAGATACTAAGTCATTATTATGAGATACTAAGTCCTTATTATGAGATACTAAGTCATTATTATGAGATACGAAGTCATTATTATGAGATGTTAAGTCATTATTATGAGTTACTAAGTCATTATTATGAGTTACTAAGTCATTATTATGAGATACTAAGTCATTATTATGAGATATTAAGTCATTATTATGAGATGTTAAGTCATTATTATGAGATTCTAAGTCATTATTATGAGATGTTAAGTCATTATTATGAGATACTAAGTCATTATTATGAGTTACTAAGTCATTATTATGAGATACTAAGTCATTATTATGAGATATTAAGTCATTATTATGAGATGTTAAGTCATTATTATGAGATTCTAAGTCATTATTATGAGATGTTAAGTCATTATTATGAGATACTAAGTCATTATTATGAGATGTTAAGTCATTATTATGAGATACTAAGTCATTATTATGAGATGTTAAGTCATTATTATGAGATGTTAAGTCATTATTATGAGATGTTAAGTCATTATTATGTGATACTAAGTCATTATTATGAGTTACTAAGTCATTATTATGAGTTACTAAGTCATTATTATGAGATGTTAAGTCATTATTATGAGATGTTAAGTCATTATTATGAGATACTAAGTCATTATTATGAGATGTTAAGTCATTATTATGAGATGTTAAGTCATTATTATGAGATACTAAGTCATTATTATGAGTTACTAAGTCATTATTATGAGATGTTAAGTCATTATTATGAGATACTAAGTCATTATTATGAGTTACTAAGTCATTATTATGAGATGTTAAGTTATTATTATGAGATCTTAAGTCATTATTATGAGATACTAAGTCATTATTATGAGATGTTAAGTCATTATTATGAGATGTTAAGTCATTATTATGAGATGTTAAGTCATTATTATGAGATGTTAAGTCATTATTATGAGATACTAAGTCATTATTATGAGATGTTAAGTCATTATTATGAGATACTAAGTCATTATTATGAGATGTTAAGTCATTATTATGAGATGTTAAGTCATTATTATGAGATGTTAAGTCATTATTATGAGATGTTAAGTCATTATTATGAGATGTTAAGTCATTATTATGAGATGTTAAGTCATTATTATGAGATACTAAGTCATTATTATGAGATGTTAAGTCATTATTATGAGATACTAAGTCATTATTATGAGATGTTAAGTCATTATTATGAGATGTTAAGTCATTATTATGAGATGTTAAGTCATTATTATGAGATACTAAGTCATTATTATGAGATGTTAAGTCATTATTATGAGATGTTAAGTCATTATTATGAGATGTTAAGTCATTATTATGAGATACTAAGTCATTATTATGAGATGTTAAGTCATTATTATGAGATGTTAAGTCATTATTATGAGATACTAAGTCATTATTATGAGATGTTAAGTCATTATTATGAGATGTTAAGTCATTATTATGAGATACTAAGTCATTATTATGAGATGTTAAGTCATTATTATGAGATACTAAGTCATTATTATGAGATGTTAAGTCATTATTATGAGATACTAAGTCATTATTATGAGATGTTAAGTCATTATTATGAGATGTTAAGTCATTATTATGAGAAAGTTTCTCATTATTATGACTTACGGAATATTTTTTTCTCAACAGTGGTGGGAAAGGGCTTCCATAGTATTCATAAATTGAAAAAAGAAAAAAAAAAAAAAAAACTTGCTGACCCATATGCTGACTGTTAACTGTTGAAAATCAATCTCAAGTCCATGTTAGTATTCTACTAAGTCAGCATTGAGTAAGGTCACTATTTTATTTATTGGTATTTTTTAGTATGGAAAGACAAGCGGTAATGGGACGGACAATGTGGCTACTTTGATGCATTATTTGCATCAGCGCTCAACTATAACAGCGACAGTTCTCTTCAGGGAAACTGGACATACAATTAAAAAAAATAATAATAAAATCTGAAAATCTTTACACACTTCTTCTAAATCAATGACTTAACGTACCAGAAAACGACAATTACAGCAATCTTCCTCTACTGGTTAGTCTCTAATGTAAGAATCATGAGGTAAACAAATATTTTACTGATGCTACTGAATGCAGAAACATTGTTTCTGCTTTCCTTTCATATCACACTAAATGACATTACTGACAAATTACAAAAAGTAAATTGCCTCTTGTTATACTGGAATACTTCTTATTTTTCTGTGTCCTTAAAAAAGAAAAAGGAAACATGTTGCTCAGAAAGATTCTAAGCGTATTGCTCATATTTATAGGTGGGTGTATGTGTATGTAAATGTGCATTTTAATAATAAAAAATCCTTTCCAAAACAGCTTTAAAAAAATATTCAGGAAGTATAGCTATCAAAAACATCTTCCATTCTAATAACAGTAGCAGAGAAATACATTTTTTAGTCATGTCAGGGGAATTAAGCAAGACCCAGGCCTATTGAGAGTCTGCATATGATAAAGAATATAAAAATAAATAAACTAAATTCAGAGTTACTCTTCAAAATGCGTGTCCTTGACTGCTTGAAAAGGTCATAACTGACTAAATCTGACAAAAGACTTGAGGCAGAGCTTTGAGGTCATGCATATAAACCCCAGAGAAAGTGTAGCGCTGCATAATCACTGCGTTTGTCTATGAAGATTGCCAGCCATTCAGGTCATAACAGAATGTCCTTGCATCTTTATATTTCCGGCAATGTCACACAAATTTACCCAGCGATCACAATTCACATCATCAGTGATGTGACTCTCACAGAGATCCGTGACAAAGTAACATGGCATGAGCTTAAAAACAGGACATTCACACCATCGTATTATTATTATTATGGTCATCATCATCATCATTGTTATTAAGCCCCTTAGTAAATTCAGATAAGTCAGTGCCATATTTGTCCTTTTCTGACTATATGCTTTCGTTGTATGGAAAGGTTTTTCAAAATTATTCCTATTCCATAAATAAAAGAAAGTCATTCAGGTTTATTATTATTATTATTATTATTGTTGTTGTTATTGATAATTAATCATATTTTATTATTATTATTATTAAAAAATTTCTATAGTAATAAATTATAAAAACTAAAAACCTTAAAGAAATATATTACTATGGTAATAGTAGTATAGTAAAACAATTGCATATTTAATAAAATAAATAAAAATTATAATGTTAATAATAATAAATATAGTGATATTCGCGGCTTGATTTTTTTTTTTTTTTTTCTTTCAAACATTTTTAAATAACACAGAACTTTTATTTTGGTGGAAAAACCACAGAGGATGTTGACAACGGAGTTATAAACGATTCTCATAAAAAATTTGGGAAGAATTTTGGTTGCCGCTCCGAGACACTGAAAACACCAGAATGCATACCTGTGGTGCAAAATGCATTGAGATTGGCAGGTCTGCTTGGTTATTTAGCAAAAGACCAAGTCCTAATGAAATACTTAAAATACAGCACCTGAGAGGGAGTGAAGCCAGACATCCTGAAGGCAGAAAACACTAGAGGAACCTCGGCCTTGAGCAGCATCTCAACATAATGAGCGGTGCAGGAGTAGATCGGATGGATGCCCGATTGAGCGATCTCTATAGGGAGGTGCACCTAAAACATAGAAAAAAGGTGAAGAAACTGAAGGTGTGGTGTAAACGATGTTAAGCTGCATTGGTTCGTGCATGTCGCAACCAATCATGAAGTGTGGGCAATATTTTCAGTAAATAATTACTTTATTACAGTCTGTTCTCCACACAAAGCTATTACATGCAAGTTACGGCAAAACATATCAGTTACTTTTTCAAATAAGTAACACAAGTTGCTTTTTCACATTCACTGACTGACATCTCTCCAGTCTCCGTGTTGAGAGAAATAAAGTGCAGAGGTGTGGTGTGCGCTGTGTGAGCCTGATGGGTGTTGTAGTTCTAGACTAAATGTGAACCATTTAATAATCTCACTTGCACAAAAACATTCAGTACACCTCAAAATGAATAAAAACAGTGAAATGCAATCTCAGAATGTTGTATCTTTGTAACTTTAGAATGTCTGTGTTATTAACCTGTACTAACCAACCATTAATAATCTAATTCAATCATACTAATGAGCAAAAATGACTTTAGATTGGATTTAGAAACCTTTTTTTGGAGCTGCGCCCTCTACTGTACAGGCATAAATAAGCCTTTCCTTCAGTCGGAGGCTTTTTCGTTTCACTTTTGGTGCGAAAAGGCATTAACGCTTGCCAGAAAATACATATTTGTTGTTGTTGTTATTAAAAAAACAAACAAGCAAGCCCAGCCTAGGTGAGAAAAAGTAACGTAAAAGTAATGTAAAGCATTACTTTTTATAAAAAGCAACTAGTAACGCAATTAGTTACTTTTTTAGGGAGTAACGCAATGTTGTAATGTAACTTTTCCCAACACTGCCTATAAACATCACACAAAATCCCTTTTATGGTGCTATTTCTGGAGTAAAAATCCAATTTTATAGAAAACAGAAACATTAAGCAAAATATTCCCTTTTGTGTTCGTCAGGTCAAAGAAAATTGTTTTGGAACGGCATGAAGGTGAGTAACGTAATTTTTTTTAATAAACTCTTCATCCAAGGGTGGTGCTGGCCACCACTGAAAACAACAACACGCCACTGGTGCTGAAGCCACGGCCCAGAATTTATTAGCTGCCTTGAGTCTTCCTGTTTTGAGGCATCTGTGACGAATGGGAGGACTGCGTCTTCTCTTTTTCTGATTCCCGTCATTGTCTCTGAATGATTTACATGCACGGCCACTCCGACAGCACAGAAATATGGAATTGTAATCAGACGAACTCCTGTGTGTGGAACATTATCATATCCCGCACATATTTTTACAGCTGAAACTCTATTAACTGAGCTGTGTTTACAATCCGCTGTTCCGAGAAAGAGAGCAAGATTGCTCCATCCACATTTTATGGGGCCCACAGTAATGACTATGCCCCAGTAATATCGTGATATCCAGCATTTCCTCCCAGTATTAACTTTTCCTATGCAAATGGAGATTAGAATGATAATGCAGGTCAAAATGCTCAGATTTGTTTACGCCACACAAGAATATGCATATATATTCGGAATATTACTAAACATGAGAAGGATGCAGATGTTATTAGTTTACAAAACTGCACCTTAGGCTAAGTTTGAGACATTTAAAGGAATAGTTCACCCAAAATGCCAACATTTACTCTACCGTTCAAAAGTAGCAGAATGTATTTGATCAAAAATACAGCAAAAACAGTAATATTGTGAAATGTGGTTTTCTATTTTAATATATTTTAAAATGTAATTGATTATTCTGATGGCAAAGATGAATTCCATGACATATTTTTCAGGATTCTTTGATGAATAGAAAGTTCAAAAGGAAAGGATTTATTTATTTGATCGATTGAATGTATCCTTCTATTAATTGAAACATACTCTCCTTTTTGAGCGGGAACTAGTCCTTTAATGTGTTTTGTGTGCAATTTGTTGCTCCAGTCAGGATAATAGCTACTCCAGCAGCACACACTGAAGGTTGACATGTAGGAGAAGAACAACTGTAACTCACAGAGCTGTGCAGTCTCGGAGGCCACAGGAAGGCAGACGGCAGCAGGCGGGAGAAACGCAGGAGCAGACTCAGAGAGCGACCCACGTCGCCGTGCATGAGCAGAAAAACTGTGGCGGCAAACCAGTCGTGACCAGGATAACCGCCCTGAAAATAGGCTGACACCTGGGTCAAGGAATCTTCAAGACATTCTAGAGGTTGACCTATTTGAGTTTTTCTGTTGCTAATGCCAATGTCTAGAGAGCAGGACCTGATGTCTAAAATGCGATATAGTGTTCAGTAACACTTGTTGAATAAAAATAAGAATGTCACATCATTAGATACAGACTGTCAAAAAGTATCCGCAAACAAATGATAAGCAAAGGACGAACGTGTTGCATTAATGCATGACAACCAGAAAGTGTCCAAATGCTAATTTGTCTTTAGATTTACTAAGGTTCAAAAGTCTGGGTTCAGTATGATTTAAAAGAAATGAATACTTTTATTCACCAAAGATGCATTAAATTGATCAAAAGTGTAAAGTGTAAAGACATTTATTTCCAATAAATTATGTTATTTTGAACTTTCTAGTAATAAAAATTCTAATAATATGTATAAAATATCAAGCAACACAACTGTATAGCTGATAAGAATTAAAAAAAAAAAAGTTGAGCAGCAAATCAGCATATTAATATGATTTCTGAAGGATCATGTGACATTGAAGACTGGAGATTTTCAAATATGTTACGACAGTTATTTTAAATTGTAATAATATTTACTTTTTGATCAGATAAATGCAGTCTTGGAGAGCGTAAGATACTTAAAACATTTTTTAACAGTCTTAAACACAAAAACTATGTACTGGGTTTTTTTTTTAGTACACTCTTCAGAAGTGTACTTTGGCTATATTTCTTTAAAATAAATGCCATTTGGTTTGATGTATTATTATATCATGAAATGACACTTCAGTTTATGGAACATGCGTTCCCTATTAACAACAACTTTTGCCTCAATTAACTCCTAATACACTGCTTATTAATAGTTAGTAGGTAGTTCGACTGGGTACTCAAAATTCACTCCAAAATAACTGAAAACTGAAAATGTCCCATCAGTGGCCACCAGCAGATACACACTACATTGATCCGACACTAAACCTTCAATTGTGATCCATCCACACTAACATACATCTATATATGGTCTACGGCAGATGTCAACATTGTCCAAAACAAATGTAAAACATCAGAATTCTTGCAATAAGTTGCATGCCACTTCGTAGAAATAATGTGTCATGAAAAAGATACAGAGCTCAGAGTTGACCTTGACTCGTTGCTGAGAGAGAAACTCCTGACAGTGCTTTAGCAAAAGACACAGATCCTGTTCTGAATCTTCCCTCAATAGCTTCAGGAACTTGCCATACCTACACACACAAACACAAACACACACTGTTTTACACGGCTGCTTCGTTTAATACCCCATTCAATAAGACCTTGCTAAACAAAGTTGAGAAGACATTGTTAAAATGTTCTTCCCAAAACACCAACTCGTGTACATTTACATAATTAGAACTTTCTCAAGGCAATATTTCTTGACTAACAAGAACAAATCTCACAACCGAATTAAATTCGGTTTTATCATGCATGTACAGTCTCTCCCTGGGAAACTCAGCGCCAAATGAAGGTTAACAGAGAGTTACAATTATCCCAATGGGCTGAGCACTAGAATGCATTGCCTGATTACAGTCATTGTGGACTGCCTTTAGACAAAATATCTAAATGGGTTCATATTGAGTTAAACTAGTGTGCTGCCATGCCGCAGAAAGAAAGTGGCTTTCAGTAAAGCTGTTCGAGAAGGAATATGAAAAAGTACACCGTCATCTTTTTGTCCTGTTTTCCAGTATAAAAAATCTAAACATTTTTGAAGGGGTCATGATGAGATGAGAAATTAAATTTGCCTTGATTACAGGTCTTTGTGCCATTCAAACATCCTGCAAGTTTCTAGCTTAAAATGTCATCCTCATTACAAACAAAGCATTTAATAAAGCTCTGAAAAAGGCGCATTTTGATATTGCTGGGCACATATATTTGCATATGCCTGCCTCCAGAGCAAAGCTTCTTCACCATATTGGTTGTTGCCCTTCCATTCATAAGTAATAGGAGTGCGCCATCTTCCTCTATATAAAGTTTTTGATACATTATACAGACGCTCGTTCAGTTTCTGACATACTCCATATGCTTGAGTCTGTCGACAACACGACAGACGGAAGGGTAAAGGAACGTTCGGTTTGACGTGTTCAGTTTAAACAGCCCGTTCGGATCTCTGGACAGGCTTCAGAAGGATGCCAGCACTGGAAACGAGTGGATGATTGATCCCGGATCGCATCGGAGTATTATATATTTGTTCGGAGCATTTGGTTTTGTAAATGGAGAGTTTGCGAAGAAACGTTTGATCGAAAGCTGAAGCAGCTGCATCCCAAACCATGAGTGAATGATTCCATAATGACGGTTTTATATGGATATTTTTTTTCAAAACCCTAACTTTTGACATAGATAGGGGGCGTTGATACCGTTTCCAATGCAATTGCGTTACCCAATCATAACAGCGGCCGTTTACTGACAAGCCTTAAAGGAGCCGCCCCTTAAAAATGGATAATTTCAGACTGATTGAAGGTTGAAAACAATCATTTTCCACATACATATTAACATTATAATTAAACATAACGAAGCATTTTAAATGAAATCTATTTAAAGCGTTTAGAAGTGAAGAAAAGCATATTATTAATTATACATTTTACTTCAATACTATTAGTAATAATAAAGTAAATTAATTTTGTTTTAAGGATGTTTAAGGACGTTTTCACTTAAAAAATAATAAAATGAGTTTTTGAAGTCTTAAATCACTTCAAAGTTGCTTTCTTTACTCCCAAAACATATATTCTGGATATGACATGTATATTACCTGAGGGATATCCCCACACCTAACTGCTCCACCGACGACAGGCTTCGAGTCTTCACGCTGTGGTCCACCACTGAAAGCAAAAAAAAGAGAAGAGGAATTACTCCCATTTACACCGCCTCTTGAAATACCCATTTAATTTTGGTAAACGGAGTACAGAGTAGCAAAAGAGCACTGCAAAATGTGCTGTTAAATAATACATTTTCATCTCAGCATCGGCTTACCCACAAATCAACATCAGCTGCGTAATCTACATTCATCATGCTTAAGAATCGCCTTAATTGAGTGAATGCCCTTGGTGAGACGGAAATGGGCCCACTGATATAATTATGGGGCCATTCCTCCATCCTCATTAATATAACAACAATGTCAGGATTGTAATGATGACATAATGCAGATAGATGTGCACCTTGTGGAGTGACTGGTCTTTGACTAGCTGGCAAATGAACCAATAGGAGAGAAGGGCTAAGACTGAATGACAAATCATACTTCCTGCTGCTCACATCAGTCAGCGATTATGACATGAACGGCTAAGTGAGATGAAGCATGACAACTAGCTCCTACTGCTCTGCTAAATGAGAGCATACAGAGGACGCAAATGCAAATGTAACATAACATCATATTATTTTCAATGTCAGGCATCCGCATGCAGCCATACATCTTATTTGGGAAGTTTTGGGCATTTGCAACTGAACTCACTCACCAATTCATTTATCACTCAAATGTTTACCCAGAAGCTGCATTTTGTGTCTTCTTGTTGTAGCAAATCATATTTACTTAAATGACACTGTTTATCAGTATGTTTTCAAATTGTTAATACAAATCGTGTCAAATGTTGCTTCCAAAATATCATACACGTTTTATTCCTAGACAAATCCCAATGTAATATAATATAAAAGTGTATATATTAAATTAGGTAGAAAAACGCTGGAAGCATTTTCACTTGTCTCAGACTTTGGACTTCACACATGAATGAATAGAGATGCTTGTCATTAAATTAAAAGTTCACGAGCTTCTCAAAACCAAAACCGCTAACAATCTCCACAGTTAACTGACCTCTGACCCTTACTATACTCAAACAAAGACTCAGCAAAAAGTCTTTAAAAGTATGAAAATTTCAGCTCTGAGATTCAAAAGAAAAACTGATGTTTTGAGAGAGAAGAGATTTTGAAAGATGTTTAATGGAGTCAAATACAAAGCAGCAATCAAAATTATCATGGCTTATTATAAACCTTAAGACAATAATAGGTTGAGAGGGGCGTAAATTTAGTCAAATCTTTCTTTTGAAGTGGTCAAATGAATCGCGCTCAAGCCTGCAGATATTACTTGCAGCTGGGATTTACACAAAAGAGCATGAACAATATTCTTATGTTTAATAAATGAAAAAGCCTCAACTATTCGCCTGTTTTCTAAATAATTCTGTTTGCATGAATAGAAAGCTGACAAATGTCTTCCAGAAGAATTTTTACAAAAAATTTCTGTTTAAGTTTATAAAAGCATAAATTCAATCTGTTTAGACAAAGGTCAGACGCTTCATATGGTTTAATTGACCCTTCGCAAACAGTTTGATTGACAGGCGATCTGACCAATCATAGCCATTTTGTCCGTCAAAGCGGTCAGGGGAGTTAGTAGATTAACGTTGATGAACTTGAACTTGAAAAATCGTGTGTCCTCACGTCTTTCCTTCTGATGTTCATTCATGTTTATTTGATGCTATAAATGAACTAGTATGAAGAGATGATCGAGGAGCTACAGCGATCTGTCACCACACATTAAAGACACACTAGACGCTATTTATTGATTAAACTTCTTTAAAAAATTACGATATTTTAAATATGAAACTCGTGAACTTGTGAAGGGTCAATTTTACAATCTCTTTATGAACTTTTTGAAGCGACAAAGTGGTAGTTACATGGACTGTCAATGGAGGGACAGAAATCTTTCAAATTTCATTTAAAATATCTTCATTTGTGTTTGGAAGTCTTATGGGTTGGAACAACACGTTGACCCTTTAATGTACAGTATTGAGAAGCAGGGCTATATTAAACAAAGGTATATTCACATATGCTTGAGTTTTTCTTATTCAATACATACCATCAGAAGTGAAGGGTATCTGTTATAGCTGACAGCACATTGGTCACATAAATAAAAAATAATATACTTTTATTAAACATTGAAGTGCTTTTGACTGACCTTTATATTCTGCCGGTGGAAAGAAGCAGTCCGTGGATGAAGAGGAGAGATGCAGCACGACCCTCTCCAACAGATCAGCAAGTACTACGAGAGCAGCAAACAGAAAAGAGGAAACCTGAACCGTCAAGCCACTTCCCTTTGAATAAAACCTCAAATCTCCCGCAAAAGAGCCGCTGTCATATAAAGAGTGGATGCTATAGAAATCAAATGTCTTGAGCTAGTATATGGAGTTTAAATACAGATCTATAAGAAACCTTGCTATGCGTATAAGCCAGGTGGCACAATGAGGAAATGCCCTGTCCTAACTTAGTGGCTTTTACTCGAATACCACTTTAAAACAATGAGACGAGCAGGGCGGGCGAGAGCCATGAAGGAACGGCGCGAGAGATAATGAGCGTCAGCTGCGCGCTACACCGGTCTCGTGTCTCTCACGGAGGAGCTCCGGAAGCATAAAAGGGGAGCGACGACAGCGAAGGACGAGAGAGGACCAGGCCTGGACTTTATGTTGTGTTTTATTTTGTTTGTTTTTTTGTTTTATTGTTTGTTTATTTGGATATTAAAGTATGTTGAATGTTCGCCGGTTCCCGCCTCCTTCTTCCCGTTCTTAAGAACTGTGTTACAAACAACGCTGAAAAGCCTAACACAGACTGGATAAGACATTGGCAGGCATTCAGTAACACCATGTGCTGAGCTAAACATCACAACAGTACTATTCTACTTTCCATCCAGAAAAACACAGCATGTTTTTAAGAGGGTTGTACAGCTTTATCATTAATCTATCAATTAATTTAATGTAAAAATCTATTGTCTTTCCAGTGGAGATCAGACCATAAAACTCAAATTAAAGACATACTGTAAGAACATCAAGGTGTGTTGTAAATAAACGCCAATAATAAAGTCTAAAAATCAAGTGTGCGTCACACATTGTAAAGAACGTTCTCTGCATTTGCAGAAACTGGTCGTACAGAATCAGCCATCCTGAAAGCATTAATTAAAGCTTTCTCCTCCAAAATAAATAAAAGTTGGAACACATAATCCAAGAGAGCTCTGTTTTGAATTTAAAAGGGTCATGTCATACATTTTTTTATTTGTTTTTCCATTACTTTATTTGCACATCCAAGTTCATGGTATATTTCCCTCTGGTTCACTTTTAATTCGTCAAAACATAATTTAGTGTTTTATGATTTTCCACTATCTCTCTGACCCTTAAAATTAAACAGGCCACTTTGTGCAGTTGTGCCTTTAGGACCTCTATGTAAATGCCCTCTTTGCATGTGAAATGAGTAACAACAGTGACTCACGAGCTGCAGCTTTGCTGTCGAGCCCAATATAGTTTGTGCTGTCCCGGCCTTCAAGAACAGCCTCTTTGCAAAGCCTGCATTACACCGTGATAGGATCGCAAAACAATCTGCACTGAAATATGCACAAAAAATAAAGGATTGGGTTGTGGTAGGTTAGGATTGCCACTGAAATGGATGGGATATTGAGAGTTCTTCTGGTGTTTAGGAGAAGCGTCTGTGCTTGGGAGCCTCTTGGCATTTATTCTACATTATCACACACCTTATTACCTCATGGTGACTGGGCAGACATGTTTGCCCTGTTTTTTGGTCCAGTAAAACCCCAGTATAAGATTAGAGATTCTGAGCATCTTGCTGTGACTTTCAGACAGAGTTGAATGTGACTCATACCGTATCCAGTGAGAGTGTTTGACTTTGTAGCCATGATCTTGCAGAACTGTCTCCTGCAGTCATCCATCCAGCTAGCATCTCTCTCTGTTTCTTTAGACGAGGCCAAGAAAGCACTGATCTCTGACTCTGAGAAGAAAAATATGTAGTGTTCATTTTGAACAGTTTTCATCTTTTGACAAAAATATCCGTGTTCATAAATAGTGTTTATTTTCTATGTTTTAAAGATATAATGTTATGTACATATCTGATATATTCTGAAAGTATGATGCAGCTTTCTCCATCTCATCTTTATTGGCAAAATAATCAACAAAATTAAATAAATCAACAAAACTTTTTGATCAGAGATATCACTGATGAATATGGTGCACACGTAAATTCATTTACTTTGCAAAGTCTATGACCGTTTATGGCAGCGGTTCCCAAACTTTTTAAAGTGTTGTACCCCCTGGGGCATTTACCATCCTTCTACTCTTCCACTTAAACTGCACCTTTTCCATGAAAGGACGATATTTGGCCCCTAAATTGACTTTCCAATGCATTTTTTCATCTTTAGAAATACCTTTACAACATTAACAATGTTTTAAATAAAACAAATTCAGTAGAGAAATATGCAATGATGAAAAAAAAAGTCTTTCCTTTAAATAGCAAAACCACCACTAGGTGGCGGTAAGCATGTGGCTGTATATATGAATGAATCACTGAATCAATGGCTTTCACGAAGGTTTCGTTCAAAGGCTCAGATTTGTTCACGAAACACGGCTGTGTGTTGTAATTTTTCTGTTGGAACTATTATTTTGTTGCAAACTAGAGCAAATACTGACAATACTGTGAAAAACATCACTCAGTATTACCCTTTTGTTTGCTGAACTCTGGTATAAAATCAATGTCACATTTGCAATCGTGTGGAAAATTGCATTTGCATTCTTCCTTCTATAGTATTATCAACATTTAAAACAAGAACTCTATGTATGTTTTGTATCAAGAGTTTAGATCTTAAAATGATCTCTATGGACATCCTGTGCCAGGCTATTTGTTCTTCATGCAAGTAAGTGCTAAAACTACAGGTACGTTGCAATAATGTCGCGTGATTTGCTAAAGCAGCAGATTCTGCACACAATTATGCACGCATACGCTTATGTGGAAATGTATGCGGTCAGTTTTGACCGTAAAAGATGTGCTAATTTGATTGGATGTCATGTATTTACGTCATTGTGCTTGTTTTAATGTTATTTTAAGGTGGGGAAGAATTAAATGAATGGCAAAACTCAGCATGTTTGGGAACCACTGGTTAATGGCACTTACTTTCTGACTCTGACTTGCAACTACAAACTGTATTACTACTTAGCCTTCAAAGTGACAATATAAACATTCAAGCCTAGTAAACATTTAAAGAAACATCACTGAGACATTGAATAGGCCTTCGTACATATATTGTCACATGTTCCTAAAGGAAGAATATTTACTAGGCATTAAGAAACTCTAGTCCCTATTTATTGAGCTGGAAACAGCTGTCACATTGAAATAAAGATGTATCGCTGTGACAGTAAAGAAGAGGAATGAGTCTGTCATAAAGAGAGAAAGAGTCCTTGAAGTTACTAGTACAAAACAGAACCCTGTAAAACACTGAATCAAACATAAATAGGGAAATAACATATATATAATGTCTAGTGCTTCAAACGATTGTTCCCTTTCAGTCGGTCACGTTCGACGTACGTCAGATCTGAACCGACGAACTGATATCCCAATTCCAATTCGTCGGTTCAGTTCTGACGTACGTCTCCGTTCCCTCCTTCAGGGAACGAGGGCTTCACACGTAACCGAGACGCTCTTACCCTGTTTAGTGCGGAGAGTCTTGGGTACATCAAGGATGTAATACTTGGGCAGAGGGTAGGTAGACACCATTGGCCATGGGTAAGGGTCACTTCCCTAAGGAACAGATGGAAAACTTTCCATAAATAAAATTAAATCATTAATAAATCAAATTATTATTATTATTTAAGCTGTAGGAGGCAAAATCCCATGTTTTTTTATTACGTTTGTTAAACTATTTGATTAAACTATTTATAAGACAAACAACAGTCAGTAATATATAAAACAAAAATATTTAATATATCATATTTAATATAAAATACAACAATATTATATATATATATATATATATATTCAGCTTTGTCCTCTCAAAAATCTAAAATAAATTACATATTAAAATATATTAAATGTATATATATATTTGAAAACGAATTATTTTAAATTGAAATATTTCACAAAATTACTGTCATATGTTTTACTGTATTTTTGATTAAATAAATGCAACCTTAGTAAATGTAAGAGACTTTCAAAAACGTTAAAACTTGTTATTTTAAATAAAACAAATGTGATTTTTTTATCTATTTTAAATTATTAACTCATTTTAATTTCTAAAAACAAAATAATGAGCTGTCATACACCCTTAATACATGGTTTTCCTCATTACAAAAAATTAAACACGTAGTATCATCAAGCTCATCCATTTATCCTTGTTACTCAAGTTATCCTAGGAAAACTTACATCAACTACAAACCACCCTTTGATCTGAAACAAGCTAGCCGCTAGATATATTTATATTTAGAAACATTTAGTCCGACCTCCTGAGGTCACAATTTCCTAAACTTCAAGCATTTCCATTCACCGTGCCAAAACCCTTTTTTCCCTTTGCTACAATAATAAATATTTATTCCAGCTTCAAATCAAGAGTCTGATTTCATTATAAAACAAACGATTAAAAAAAAAAAAAAAAAGAATAACACATAAGGGCTTTGTTTGTCAAACACAAAAGGCTGCAGGTTTTTTCCACACATGATAATCACCTAGAGATGTGTTGAGTCATCAACCAGAGCCTCATACTATATGCCACGAATGTCACATCACTCAAACTCTTACATATGCATCTAGTGCATTGATTTTGAAACCAGACTTTGCGAAACCTCTTTTTTTTAGAAGCACAATATTTGTTTTTCACAACATTTAAATTATTTCTGAGGCATTTGAAATGCAGTACATTCTTTAAAAAAACTGGCAGAGGAGCAATAAACTCCTTCATGAAGATAATGTTATCTGAATGCTGATATTTGAAGTTTTTTAAATTCAAAACATGGTAATGTAGATGCATCTAAAACTAGACGGGGCACAGTTACAATGGAGCAAAAGCTTCCTGTATTTAATAACAGATTAATACTTTTTTTCAAACTGAAAAACTAGGATAAAACTGGTAAATAAATGTATCTTGCAACCAAATTGCATGACACACAGTGGTACTGTATCTACAACATGATCAACTGTGTGCAGTTAGTTGTACTGCACAATTATAAGCAGATCAGGGCAAAGGAGATGCCCTCACTTTCTGTAGGCCTCTGGGAGGAAGTCTCCTCTCAGATGGACCACCAACTGCACAGATTCGAACAAGGATATGGTTTCTTTCCACAGACAGTCCATCGATGATGAATTCCCTGAGGATAACAGTATAAACAAACAATATAAAGAATCAATGCATAGCATTTCCACAGTATGCTCATATTGTACATTCAGGCTATCTATGGTAAATAATAAAACAGTTTTGTAGAGTGACTGTTGAAAATAGTGTCTTTCTGAACTATAGTCAGAGTTGGTCACTCACCCGTCGCCTGAGGGCGGCTCTGTGACATTGTCCCTCTGACCCTGCAGAAGCAACTCGCTGAGCTTATACTGAGACTCCAGCAGAAGAAAAGAATCCAGGTTACAGCACAGAACGCTCAAGAGCCTAAAAGAGCGCAGACGGGATACAGAAGTGTTTATAAAGGAAAACAAAGAACGTTGCAACGTTATTTCAATTGTACGTAGCTGAAAAAAAAGTTGGTTTCAGTCTAACACCAAACTTTTAGCAAACTACCACCTTCACAATTCTAATACTGGATGGATGGATGGATGGATGGATGGATGGATGGATGGATGGCAGAACTGGATGGATGGATGGATGGCAGAACTGGATGGATGGATGGATGGATGGATGGATGGATGGATGGATGGAGGGCAGAACTGGATGGATGGTTGGCAGAACTGGATTGATGGATGGATTGATGGCAGAACTGGATGGATGGATGGATGGATGGTTGGCAGAACTGGATGGATGGATGGATTGATGGCAGAACTGGATGGATGGATGGATGGATGGCAGAACTGGATGGATGGATGGATGGCAGAACTGGATGGATGGATGAATGGTTGGCAGAACTGGATTGATGGCAGAACTGGATGGATGGATGGATGGATGGATGGATGGATGGATGGTTGGCAGAACTGGATGGATGGATGGATTGATGGCAGAACTGGATGGATGGATGGATGGATGGATGGATGGATGGATGGTTGGCAGAACTGGATTGATGGATGGATTGATGGCAGAACTGGATGGATGGATGGATGGATGGATGGATGGATGGATGGATGGATGGATGGATGGATGGATAGATGGATGGATGGCAGAACTGGATGGATGGATGAATGGTTGGCAGAACTGGATTGATGGCAGAACTGGATGGATGGATGGATGGATGGCAGAACTGGGTGGATGGATGAATGGTTGGCAGAACTGGATGGATAGATGGATGGATGACAGAACTGGATGGATGGATGGATGGCAGAACTGGATGGATGGATGGATGGATTAATGGAAGAACTGGATGGATGGATGGATGGATGGATGGATGGATGGATGGATGGCAGAACTGGATGGATGGATGAATGGATGGCAGAACTGGATGGATGGATGGATGGATGGATGGATGACAGAACTGGATGGATGGATGGATGGATGGATGACAGAACTGGATGGATGGATGGATGATGGATGGATGGATGGATGGATGGCAGAACTGGATGGATGATGGCAGAACTGGATGGATGGATGGCAGAACTGGATGGATGGATGGATGGCAGAACTGGATGGATGGATGGATGGATGGATGGATGGTAGAACTGGGTGGATGGATGGATGGATGGAGGGCAGAACTGGATGGATGGATGGCAGAACTGGATGGATGGATGGATGGCAGAACTGGATGGATGGATGGATGGTAGAACTGGGTGGATGGATGGATGGATGGAGGGCAGAACTGGATGGATGGATGGCAGAACTGGATGGATGGATGGATGGCAGAACTGGATGGATGGATGGATGGATGGATGGATGGATGGTAGAACTGGATGGATGGATGGAGGGCAGAACTGGATGGATGGATGGATGGATGGAGGGCAGAACTGGATGGATGGCAGAACTAGATGGATGGATGGATGGATGGATGGATGGATGGATGGATGGATGGATGAATGGATGGATGGATGGAGGGCAGAACTGGATGGATGGCAGAACTGGATGGATGGATGGATGGATGGCAGAACTGGATGGATGGATGGATGGATGGAACTGCAGGAATGGTGAGGTGACAGATTTTCCTATCTAATAGGCCATTCACACAGAATGTGTTTTTCCATTCCAATGCGCTAATTTTCCATTTCTTTTCCATGTAAACATGTGCTAGACAGATATGCATGACCGTTGCATCGTTTGCAGCATCTCACGCATGATTCAGCATTCTAAAAAATGCGGCGCTCAAGTTAAAATCAGTTCAACTATTAAAAAAGCGTGTCTTGAGATTCGCAGTTTCCCTCATTCCACTGGCTGCGTCTTGCGTTTTTCAAAGAAAAAAACGTGTTCTGTGTGAACGAGCCCTAATAGTTTCTAATGATGTGATTCATTGCAGCTGAGCAAAGCTGATTGTAGAGGATGTTCAATGCAGCTATTAAACGGCACTGTACTGTGACAAGAGTGAAATCAGAGCAGCATCAGTGCGTCGTGTGCAGCAAAAGACCAAGAGATACAACAGATTTTCAATCTACAGTCTCTTGCCACGAACTCCATCCACTGTGAAGCCAGAGACCATTTACATATTTATACTATGCACTAAACATATGCACTTCGAGAATTTTTTTCATTTATTTATTTAAGTATGTAGTAAGTGTTCCAGTATTGGCACATACTACCACACCAGAACATTTTGTGGTACAACTTTTCTATATTACCATCAAATAAAATTCATAGTTTTTTTGAATGTTAAAATACTTTCTCCTAGCTTAAAAATGCAGAAACAGCGAGTAAAACATTTATAGGTATAAGTAATTCATGAGGGTCCATTTTTTTCCCTAATTTTCAACGTATGACTCTTTAGTAGACATTACCTAGTTTCTTGGTTATGTCTAAAGATGAGCTGAATTTGTGCTCGATCATTAGACATGACGTTATAGAATTGCAATTACAGATATTATAGTGCCTTAGAAGTCTGTCTGAAACGAGTTAACTCAGGATGTGCCTTCATACGAAAACGCTGACTGTGAAGCCTATTCTCTGCTAATGGACTGTGATCACAAGGACGAGTGGGTTATCCAAAGCATAATAACTGTCAGATGTTTGGATACTGATAATCCTAACAGCACTCAGCTCTTCAAAGTCTGCGGGCTGATGAAAGTTAATATATATAAAACATAATATGCAATTATTGAATGATAGGGAGCTTGCAAAAAAAAAAAACCCTGAATTTTATTTTGACTAAGAAAATTAAACACCTTTAACAGATCAGATGCATAACTAACAATACTGGTTTGTTTTTAATTTTTCAAATAGTGCTTCATCTCAAATCCGACACAAGGGGGCGATTTATCTATATACAACTGTGATATTTTAACTACTGCAAATAAATACTTGAGCTGAAGGACTTCAAAACACACCCTAAATGACCGAGGGTGTGAATTGAATGCTGATGTTTCGCAAACGGTCCATATTCCATGTAAACACAGGAGTGTGGGATTTGTTCATAGAGCATGTGGCTCTCTCCATAGACACAAGAGTCATAGTTTTGTCATTTCCCACAGACCCACACCCAGGAAATCCTGTTGTTTTATGTACCTGTTCACCTCTTGATCCATGCTATCCAACATCCAAGAGTCATTTTATCAAATCATGGATATGACGCACTCTCTGACTGGTTATTGCTATCGATGGATGTCATCCAATTCAAACGTTTTTGTAGAAATCATAGTTTTCGAGTTACTTTAAGAGTTGGTATCTAATTAACTGCATAACATATTAAAGCCACTTAAAGGGTTAGTTCACCCCAAAGTAAAAATTCTGTTTTTGTTCACTTAAATTACTTAAATCTGTTCAAGTTTGTAAAGCAATCGTGTCGCTTCAGAAAAATTAGACTAAAACAATTCATATGGATTTCTTTTACAATCTCTTTATGAACTTTTTGACGCATCAAAGTGGTAGTTATGTAGCGATCTATGGAGGGACAGATTGTTCTCAGATTGTATTAAAAAAAGCTTCATTTGTGTTGATGAGTGTGACTAAATGAGTTTTTGTGAACTAATCCTTTAAAAACAATAGCAACTGCATTGCAACACCCAGGAAAATACCCTAGAAAGTTGTACACAGACATTCTCTTCATAAATTCATACTAATTGGTAGTTCCTCCTTATTTCTCCTCATTATTCTCCTTTAATTTCATCCAGCAAACTTTTTTTGTTATGTAAACAATGTTCCTATTAAACCCATTAATATGAACTTTAACAAGATAAGCTGGATAATGATGAAAATGATGCATTTCCATATTTTTATCAGAATATGCCTGAGGATCTCACTCTTCTCTATGCCACAACGAACATCTTGACTTTATTAAGGGAAAGACAGCAAAACTGACATGACAGCAACCACTAAACAGCACTTGGTTTCATCATCACAATCGATCTTGGGATTGCCAAAGGCAACTTCCTCCGCACTGAGGCAAACTGCCATATAAAGATTTAGATTCAGGCGGAATAAGACAAAGGAAGTCACAGGAAGACAGAATGTTTATTTAAAATCTCAATCAAAATTGTGACTTTAATCTTAGCTCTTCGCTGTCATTTATAGATTAAAATGAGAAATGCTCTGGTTCTGAACCGGGAAAAACGAAGCTACAATGCAAATAATAAAATGCAACTAACCATTTTATCACATAGTTAGGAGAAGTTAAAAAGAGAAAGGAGAAAAAGCTCCCTATATATTTTGCTGTTCATCCAATTGACCTCTACAGTATTTTGGCACTAGCCTAATTAGGCAGATGCCAACACGGGCAGGTGGCTTTGACATCTCCTCATCCGTGAAAAGCATCAATAAAAACACATAAGATAAAATAAAACACAATAAATAAATAGTTCACTTGCAGTGGGTGTAAACATGGTTTGCAACAACATTTTCAGTGTATTGTGCGGTGAATTATTGGCTGCTCGGAGCATGAAACCACTGACCATTTGTAAATTGATGGACTGCTCATGGTAATATTAATTTATGATTTTTATTACCACCTTGTTCTTAATACTCAATTATTTAGAGAATCTAAAAAAAATGCTCCTTAAGAAACGTGGAAGGTTACGGTATGTATTACTCATGATTCATTTAAAGACCACCGGTGGGGGGGTTCAGGTTGTGATCTCAACCTGCGCTAAGTGACCTAAAGAGCTGAACCAATTCTGGTTCTGATAGCTGATCAAAAAAACAATTTATTTTTAGTCTATGGTAATTCCTTGATATATGCGGACCAAATACATCAAAAGTGTTCCTTTTTAATAAGTAGGTGGATTACACCAGTCAATTCTACTTCCTCTGAGAGCCTGAGAACTCTTTCATATCCTGGTATCACCCTGTCTGGCATTAATTCGGGATAATCATGGCACAGAGAACACAAAGAGCCGAATCAATCAGCCATTGATCCCCAGAGAAGAATGAACAGAGAAAAAAGGCTAATCAGATAATAAACCTCTGTAAGGACCCTCTTTCACGTCTGTGCTCTTCCTGTCCATTTACTGGTAGAGAGAAGTGAACTATTGATCTTACCTCAGGCCAAACGTGTGGGACTGCTCGTAGTTGAAAAGGGAGTGAATCTTTGCGTCAGAGTTAATAATGATGAGGCGGTCGATCAGGTCCTGACGGGAAGAGTGAGAGAGTGAGTGAGTGAGATTATCAAAAATGTCTGATTTCAAAATAACTGGGACAAAGACAACAGCTAGTTCTGGGATGTATGGTACATCACCAGTCAAAGTGTGCCCTCAAATGATCATGATTTGAACTGCAAATGAAGAAAATCTGAGCAGCTAGACTTCACATTCAACAACTCTGCTGATAAAATAGTATTTATCAAGAGACAGGTAAAAATATCAACCATGACTCTGACATGTATTAATCTTGACGCACTTAGACTGGCCATGTACGGTGACCAACCACAGTTCATTTTGTTTATTATGTCCCAAACAAATAATGATAAAGCAGTCCCTTATGAATGGTTGTACAAAAACACAGGAAAATGGAGGAAAATATGTAGAGACGCTGTAACACTTTTCAGAAAATTGATTATAAGTCTGTAAGATTTTTGAATATGCTCACCAAGGCTGCATTTGTAAAGTTTAAACATAAACATATTTACACTTTAAATTTATTACACATTTAAATTGATTTTCATACATTAATATATGTATGTAAAGTACTTTATTCCTGTGATGGCAAAGACTAAAACTGCCCACTTTTAGGCTGTATGTAGTGAAAAATCACTCAATCAAAGTTAGTTATGTGAACAATAGACATCAGGCGATCATTGAACAGACTGTGGACGGTTCATGGCTGTGAGCTGAGGCCAGTTTGTGTTTGAGAGGCAGGTTGTCCAGTCTATTATACTCACTAAAACTGATGTGGCCATCTCTCTCAGATTGTACTCGGTCTTGTTAGGAAGCACTCGATGTCCCAGCAGCTCCCACACAGCGTGAGGTGAAGAAAGCAGATTCACTAGAGACAGGAAGGACTACACACACACACACACACACACACAAGTATTACCCATATTTTGGATCAAAATAATGTCAAAAAATATTTTGAGTGTTCATGGCCTAGTGGTGAGGGAGTCGGGCTTGTAATCAGAAGGTTGCTGGTTCGATTCCCACGCCGGCAGGAATTGAAGGTGGGGATTGTGAATAAACAGCACTCTCTCCACCTTCAATTCCATGACTAAAGTGCCCTTGAGCAAGACACCTAACCCTAATTGCTCCCCTTGTAAGTCGCTTTGGATAAAAGCGTCTGCTAAATGATGAAAAATGAGATGAAAACGCAAAATGAAAAATGTCTGCTTTCATAATCTTTTATAATAACTTGCAACTGGATAATGTTAACCAAGCGAAATGGGTTGTAAATGTAATTTCATATTGACTTGAAATCATTTATTTATGTGTAGCTTTTGGCAAATCGAAGCCTTATCAATAGAATCTCAATGAAGCGTAGCGTTTGCTTCGAAATAACTGTAAATAGCAAAACATTTCTGAATATTAATTGCAAGGTAAATGAGAACCTTGAGGCAGCTCCTGTCAATAGGGTCCATTGGAGTAGATTTCGGATGGACCACCCTAACGTCCTCTCGACCACACTCCAAGGCTGACCACAGCTCCAGCACAATTGTCTGGACAAATCCTGTGAATCCATATAAAGTTGAACTACTTTAATAGACCTAGTTTCCATGTTAAAACATTTCCCTTGAGCAAAGTCGCCTCAGTGACTAACGTCACGCACGAGTCCTTAATCAATAGTATCAGGACACGTAACGATTGCAGAAACACTAACAATGTAATTTGCTGTCTGAAGCTGTCAGGAGAAAATATGGAAGATGCTGCTCTTAACTCTCTTGATATAGATTAAATTGGTCATAAATAATACTTGTACCTACCTGAGCTTTGCAAGGCCAAAATGCCTGGGGCTGTAGCAGCCACCTGGGTCACCATCACACCATAGCCAAACTTCTCACACCTGCTGACCTAAGATAAGAGAAAGAATGGAGGAAATACACATCCTTAAACTACCTGAGTCTAGACATATGAAACGGCTCTGTGACCAGTAGTAAATGCCGCTCCATCTGAAAGCACCGTGAGCCTGACATCTTTCCAAACATGAGAAGCTTTTATGAACCTCTTGTCCAACATTTAAATAACATGTTTTCACTCCAAACTCACTTGATAATGTCAGTCGAGTGTTTGAACTAATATCCTTCTGTGAGACGATGTGTCTTCTTCCACAGAACAAGCCATAAAAGAAGATTATTTCATAGTTTTCCACACAGTGATAAATGTTAAATGCATTATAAATATACTTTATTATCATGAAAACACCCAAGAAGGCTTGAAGGGAAAAACAATATATTGCCGCAGTCGTGTGTTTATTATCATTTCAATCTTTTTATTCAGCTACGGCGATATTGTGATGCCCATAGGCATTTCCTGGAACTATGTGTGTTATAATTCTTCTGCAGGGCACATTCTTCTGCGAGAGCGTCCTCAGTATTTTAGCCGTACTTCACTGACAAGCTGCGCATAAAAAAAAACAAAAGTGCAGCCTACTGCCAAATTGTGTGCTGTTTATTTTCCTACTTATTATTATATTGCATTACGTTATATTATATAAAACGATATGGTGAAAAGTTATGGTGGCCCACCATGTTGAAATCACATGACCATACTTTGTGGGTGAACTATCCCTTTAATGTGACTATCACTAGTGGCATCAGATAATATTACCTGTAGTTTTTTAGTGAATCTCGAGAACATGTAGGTGACACACTCGTTAATGGCTCCCGTCTGTTGGAGGAGCAGCAGTCCTTTTGGTGTGGCGGCAAAATTCAGCAGGTTGTCCAACAGCATCTCTTCCCAGGCCACCCTGTAGAGCCAGAATAAAAGATTCAGCAAGAAAGCTAATTATTTCCTGTTCTTGTTGATTCTTTCCCACAAAACAGCACTGGCAGGCCAAGCTCAAGTTTAGCACAGAAACAAACAGCTTGTGCAGGAACAGAAGATCACTGGAGGCATGATGGAGAGATACTCACACGCTCTGCAGCTCCTGGGAAGCCAGCGCTGGGGGAGCTCCAGGAACAGGAGTGGGAACTCTCTCCGACATTGAGCTTGTCTGCAGGGGAAGAGAATTCACTGTCAGGCTAGACTGCGACATGGCATTCAAACCCTTTAGCTAAATAATGAGAGGACATGTTGAATGCAACGTTGATTCCTCACACCGTTCGAACTCGGCCTTTTTTGAGGCAGGGAATCCCCGGGAGGTTTCATTACTGACGGCGCAGCACTTTACCGCTGCTTCTGTATTCTACAAATCCTCCTCACACAGCCCAGAGAATGGACGTTCAGCAGTTCTTCCAACATTAATACGGTTTTGCTTGGGGAACAGATGATGCAGGCTCTAAAGCTGCTGTCCAGAATAAGCTAAAAAAAACTGAAGATTGATTTTGGCTGTGAGAAAACTGATAATAACAGAAAATGAATTTTCAGTAGGCAGGATTCCACGTTTTGTTAAATCGTGACTGGAAAAAAAAAAGTGAAATTTATTATAGTTTGTCCATAAATAAACAATGTTAGAACTTTCTTTTCTGTGGTACGCCAGGACACACACTACTGTTTAAGAGTCTGGGGTCGGTAAGATTCTTTTCATTTTCATTTTTCATCATTTAGCAGACGCTTTTATCCAAAGCGACTTACAAGGGGAGCAATTAGGGGTTAGGTGTCTTGCTCAAGGCCACTTTCTCAAGGGTGCTGTTCATTCACAATCCCCACTTTCAATTCCTGCCGGCGTGGGAATCGAACCAGCAACCTTCTGATTACAAGCCCGACTCCCTCACCACTAGGCCACGACTACCCCATTTTTTGATATAAATTCATACTTTTATTCGGCAAGAGCGCATTAAATTGATCAAAAGAGAGAAAAGACATAAAATATATCTATTTCATGTAATTGCTGTTCTTTTGATCTTTCTATTCATCAAAGTATCCTGAAAAAAATATGATATTCTGAAATATCCTGAATATGAGACTGGTCTGGGACTGGTCCGATTCCCAGACAAAAATTCATCTGACAAATGGGATGTCTTCTGAAGTCTTCCAGTCAGGGACTAATAAAATAAACATGTCTTTTCGTAAAACATTACAACATCACCGATAGACTACTTGAGTTTTTTTTTTTTATCTATGATTAAAAGATTACTTATTAAAGTTACCTAAATTCTTTGCCACTGACGTCAATAACACTCATACAACTGCAAACATAAGACAAAAAATGATGAAATTCTGACTTTTATATAATCATTCATAGGATGATTAAGAGCAAACGTAATCATGTTAAAATCTGTGCTTTTACCTTTCTATCTACATTATATAGTTTCATGTGTATAACATTAATAAATATAAATCTAGTTCAAAGGTGGTCGGCGAACTATGGCACATGTGACAATAGCTAAAGAGGTGTATGTATTTAATTTAAATAAAGTCCCTCAAACTTTCGTTTTATTAAATTTGGTGCTATAAATACTACTAAAGTGTGAGATTTTAACCTGTACCAACACATAGATCCGACAAACTAGATGGCATAACCCTATGCCATAGTGGCTAAAGATCTGCGCTAGTAAGTGAAAGATTGTAAGTTTAAATGCCACAAGAGCATCACTATTTTATATTTACTATATAGCTAGTCTAGATAAAACAGTCACCTAAAGAGTACATTGGTAAAAACTGAACCAGTAAGGTCACCGTTCTCCAGGCTTTAGCGATGCACTCATGCAGGCTGTATGGCCGCAGAACTTGCAGGCCCTCGCAGGTGTTGTACATCTGCCGACAGACGAAGATGAAGGCGCCGCTCACGGCAGTAGAAATCTCCAGCTCGCTGAACACATGCAGCTCTTTTGCCAACAGCCTCTGGGTAAACTGCACAACCACATGCGCTGCCGAAATACTGTGGAAATAACATATTATAACTGCGTTATTCTAATTTTATAACATATTAAAGTACCTTGAACTGTGAATGTTATTTTATAAATGGCAACTGTGATTTTAACTGCTGGATTAGTGTGGTTAGTGGATAACAACCTTGGCAATTCTATTCTGTTCTATTCACCTTATTTTTAACGTAGACATTTGTAACTTGAGTGTGCGTGGATTCTGGTGTCACCCACTTCCAATTAGTTTAGCTGTACATAAACAGCTCGTTATGTTGCTTGATATTGCAAACTGGTATTTATCATATTACTTGTATTTAGTGTCGTAATCATAATATTGATTCTTCGCAGGCAGTTTGATTGACAGGCGATCTGACCAATCATAACCCTGAGTTAGTAGATTAATGTTGGTGAACTTGAAAAATCGTGTGTCCTCACGTCTTTCCTTCTGATGTTCATTCATGTTTATTTGATGCCATAAATGAACTAGTATGAAGAGATGATCGCTTCACGAGCCGCTTCTTTTTTTAAACCTCTTTATTTTAAATATGAAACTGTTTCATATCAAAAGTAACCTGCTCTGTCTTGCCTGTCGACGCGTTGTCAGTGTCATGGCTTGTCAGACATAGCAACAGTAACTAAAGGGGGCGGGTCTTTGCGAAGGGTCAATTGGAAGTCTCGCATATTCACAGAAAGTAGCTTACTTCTGTGTTGCAAAATAAGGTGGATTCTATTCTATTGGCGTTCATCTTTTGCTTCTTTTAGAGTACAACTCATTTCACTAAAGGCACAGGTGTCAAAGGTTCCTTTCTGTTATTAAGAAGCTCATCCGTTCATTCTATGCACGCTGATGATCTATATGGCACAAGTGATGACTGGCTCAAGATCACACAGGCAGGAAGAAGAAATAATGAATGTAACCTGAGAGCAAAATTAGATTTACTTACCTTTCACCCTCGGCCGAGACGAGATTTCTGTCATAAAGCAGGAGTGATAAACCTCGTTCAGTGGTAGCGATCCTCGCCAGCATGTCTGCTATGTGAGTCAGGGCACTTTCTAGGGAATTTAATTTGGGCTGCAACAAAAGACAAATTGAAATTGCTTGGGGTGAACAGCATAATGCATATAAAATGCAGCAGATGAGGTCTCTGATGAGATGTTATATAGAAGGTTACAGTTTTATTTCAGGATTTAAATGAACAGGCTTCTTCTGTAGTGAAACTGCAAAAATATTCTGTTTATGTATTCCATAATGGAAATGGCATCAATTCGTCTCTTATATGAATGGTCATAGATCTGCTCAAAAATTTGACATGTATATCATCGGGTCTATGTAGGAAAAGGAGTTATACGTCATGAAAAACAGACATTTTATTCTTGCTCTTTTGAAAGAAGATGACATACTATGTACAGTACTAACATTCAAAACTTTGAGGTCCGTAAGATTTGTCTTTTTTTAATAAGAAACTAATGCATTAAATTCATGACAGTAAAGACTTATAATAATTAAAAATGAATCCCAAATCAGCACATTAAAAGGATTTTTGAAGGATCATGTGACACTGAGCACTGGAGAAATGATGCTAATATTTTAACTATATATAAAATATATCAACAAAAGTATTTAACAATACTACTACTTTTATTGTATTTTCAATCGAATAAATTTGGTCAGCATTAAAAAAAAAAACTTATTAATTCAAAATCTTGCAGACTTTTTGAGTACATATTCTAATATTGTGGTCTAATATGTAAATGGATCATTCTGAAATTTTGTCATGTTGTTGTTTTTTTAAATGAATAAATAGAATTAAGGAGACAAAAAAGGAAAAAGAAAATCACTCTTGTCAAAACTAACACCGTATTAACAAAATTAGCATGCCTACTCAGTATTCAGCAACTTTACCCGCTATAATAGACGAGAGCGTGCACTGCCATTATTTCTCATATAAATTCAATGAAAAAAGTAAAATCCTACAAGTGTTGAATAGACCCCCTGTAGTGAAGCAGCTTTCACATTTCATAATCATGTCTAGACTCTTGATTACATATGCGCAGACGGAAGTGTTCATGTTGAGCTGACCAGCTTTCCTTTGAGCAGGGTGATAACGGGAGCCAACAGAGTCTCTATAACAGGTATTTGGTAGAGACACTCCACAGCACATTCAGTGCGGTCACACAGGGTCCTCAACACCTCCATCACAAGATGAGTGGGCGACAGGGAGTCTATAGAACACACACAGACACACACGTGTACCTGGGATCAGTCGATAGGAGCATCTTGGTTTGTTATTGGCCTGCAGTTTTACCGCAGAACTCAGTTAATGAATGATTTAAAGTGCAGCACAACATGTCTGAAGAAGACAAACCGAGAGAAAAGAAGTGTAAAAAAGTCTACCTCTTTGAAAAAAAATGTTATGCGCCTCAATATGCGATTTGTATGGAGCCCCTGAAGGGACATGGTGAGGTAAAAAAGCAAACAAAACAAAAAAATCAGATGGAGGGAAAATGATTTGCGTTCTCTCGCAAAAGCTCCCCCGAGAAACGTAGCTTTCCCTTGTGAAACTTATCGCTCGTTTGCAAAAAAAGCTTAAAAGGTTTTGCAAGCGAACGCAAAGGTTTTATGAATGCGAGGTCTCTTAGAGGAAGAAAGAAAACGCAAAAGCATTGACTATTTTTCCCATTGAAGACCATGTCAAAAAGACCAAAAAAAAAAAAAAACCTTTCCTTCCCTTTTCCCTTCCTACTGTAGCTTATGGTACTGAGGAATGTATGAAACTTGTGAGCACTTCCTGTGTTATTTGCCAATTCATGAAGAATCGCTTGTTTGTTTTCCTCACTTGTAAGTCGCTTTGGATAAAAGCGTCTGCTAAATGACTAAATGTAAATGTAAATGTCCATTTAGGGGCTCTGTAGATTTGTGTTTTACACCACCTGCTTAAAACCTGGTTCACCTGAAAATGAGAATTCTGTCATCATTTACAAATTCTTACGACTTTCTTTCCTCGGCGCAACGCAAAATGAGAACTGTTGCACATGGATCTGATGGACACTTTTTTAATGCAATTCCGGTCATACGGGTTTGGAAAAACGTCAGAGTGAGAAAATATGTTTTTTTTTTGTGAACCATAGTATCCTTTTAAATAAGCATCTAATCAATAATCAGCTCCATGTAATAATCGCTGTAACTGTATAAAGTGCAATTCTGTACGTTTTCTTGATAAGATTACACAATTTATTCTCCCAGGGAAGTCAATTCATTAACCCGAGGAAGACATAATAGAACCTTGTTCTGATACAGTTATGTCACTGCGAGAAGGATGATCTGACACTCCCATTCTAGCACTAACGTTTACATAAAAAGGTCATAAAAGAAATCGCACACTTAGACGACACGCTCCTTATGGGCAGGCGTGGCTGAGATCAGAAATCAGAGTTTATCACTCGAGTATTCTTATGACGCACCTGGATGTGTCGTCTCACCACGGGATGGCTTTGGGTGTTGGTACATGATACTGATCAGAATCACAACCAAGTCGGTCAAAGTCACCGGATCTGAAACAGACGACAATTCAACCACGTAGAGATCATTTAGTGAGTCAGACCCGCGATTCTCAAACATTATCCACAACTTAGGTTAACTTGCTCCCCTCCACACCTACCTCTCCGCTTCTTCACTTTAATGGGAAAAAGTTTCCTTCCATTAGTGTACATCACAAGCCTCCCGAGCACACACAGCGAGTGAACGAAATAAACAAACTCCAGCTCTTTAGAAGTGTAGAGTGTTCTCCGAGCAGGGCCTGAGGGGCAAAACAGAAAGAGAAATCTCATTCGCAGAGCATGCTCGAAATGGATTCAGTCATTTGCATGTGACCTCCTGTTTCTAAATTAGCACTGAAATATAAATTTGAATCTTTACACAAACCTGAGTGCATTAAGGTTGCATATTCAAAATGCATTAGAGGGAAGAAAAAAAAGTAGTTATTTACTGGGTCTCACAAAACTTGCAAAATACATGCCCAAGTCCCATAATAAAAAGAAAGAAACAACAAATGCGCCGAAGAAACAAACGCGCAGTGTTTGTCTTTGAACTGCCGATGTTGCGGTAGCTCTGTATATTTCTATGGCATCGCTGTCTATTACAGAGTTAATGAAAGTTATTGTAATGTTTGAAAAGGATGTCATAACAAATGTCAGTAGACATGGAAGATTTTAAAATCTGTAAGATCTTACCGTCATGCTGTGGAAACACAAACCGGCAGCAGCACGGAAAAGGGGGCGGGGCTACATAAGCTCGACTTTTTACATTGATCAAATATTGAAAATTAATATAAAAACTAATACTTTTAGGACCTTTTTTTAACATTTCCTCCACCAATTACACCAAAAAAACTCATTCTTAATACTGTAATTATGATATTATTTATTACTGCATAGTGCATAGCATTAGTAATAGTACACTATTGATAATTTGCCATGCCAAATGCTGGAACAATGAAATATAGTATATAAATAAGAATACATTTCAAGCTTTTTTAATTGTCACCAGGACAGATTTCGGTGATATTGACCCAGTTGGAGATTTTACAAGTATTTAGACCTCGTAAAGATAAGGTAGATTGATTCCACTGAAATATGACATCTGAAATCTATAGAAATACCAGAGTCACCTTTAATAAGTATTCTGTGGAAGAATCATAAACTGACCCTGATCAGTGAAACTAGATAAGCGTCTTTTGAATACAGCTGATGTGTTATGAATATTTTACAGCTGTGGAAGGTTTAAAAGTCTGGTAGCTACAACTTGTGTATACAGCAGAAGATAACGTAATCAGTCAACACCGTGTGTATGTGTTTTTTTCTTGTGAATCTTCCAGAATTCTGGGAAAATCAGTCAATGTAATTCCTCAAACCCTTGGAATTATCTCTGCCAATAATAATCTAGCGAGTTGACCATGAGAGGACAGTCTGTAACAGCACACGAGGGAAAACATAAGCAGGTTGTCAGATAAAGTATGATACTACAGGTGCACATTGTGGGCAAAGGTTCAGCCGTACCAATCTGCTGATGTTCCAGGCTGTGGATAATTTCCAAGGTCTCCTCTCTCACTGAATCACAGGAATCGAAGTAATAAATGCACTGCTGCAGAGCATTGACAATCTGGGAAAAAAAGGGGATTCATTAAATCCATAATTGACACATACTATCATTAGACACTTGAAAAACTGTTATTTTTACCAATTTAAACCAGACAAAGAATATGGGTTATTATCATACTACATAGTATACTACAATTTTTGCAATGTACAGTATGAATATTGTGCACCCCGCACAGTAAGCATATTTTTAGTTTGATGCCACTAAACATGTTGTATCTGCAAAGTTTTCAAAATCAAACGTAAGGCTTTTTAAGACCCTTGCAAGGGCCTGCAAAAATAAAATAAATGTGTTCGGGATTATGGCAATGCCTATTTTATACTAAACCAGAAAATCTTTTTAACTTTTTAACTTTAATCATCATATTAAGCCATATTGTGATTCCGTTTTTTTTTTTTTTCCATTCACAAATTTAAAAGACTTCTCTTATACCATTTAAGATAGTTAAGACTTTTTATGTCCTTAAATTTAATAAAACTGAATTTTAGACTTTTTTAAGATGTGCTCATACAAAAATGTAGCACAATATTGTTTGAAATTGTCTATTGAAATTACAGCTCACAACCATTAGTTTGTGTATGTCACATGGAATAACTCACCAAAGACTTGTATTTCCTCTCAAGAAGTCTTAAGACAACGGTTCTGCTGTAGTAGCCATGCTAGAAGACAATGTTTAGACATCAGTTTTAATGGTTTTCTGATAGTCTCAGTTATTTTTTTTTTAATTAGTATTAGTCATTTTCCAGTAAACATAACAAAACATCAAGATACATTTACTACATTTCTTGAATTGTGTTTTCTTGTTTTAAGTGTAAACGGCCTGTTCAAGCCAAAAATGATAACTATACTCATAAAGTTTTAAAAAAAAAAACCACATAAAAATAACAGAACAGAGGAAAAATACCACTGGAGTCACTTTCCGAGTGATTTTTTCCAGCTGATGAATTATTAAAATTTGACTGCGAAATCAAAATCCTTCCTAATTTACAGCATGCGTTGATGTGGACGTAAATATAGTTGTCATTATAAGAAAAATGAACTCAATATCGATTAAGGACATGGAAAAAGAAGTAAACAAAAATTCTAAAGCTGTGTTTACACGGTGCAGTCCACTGATTACACTCCTATTGGTTGTCGCATAAAGTTTGCGTCGCTGGACACACCTACAATCCTGTCGCTAACGGTCACTGTCCCTCATGTTGACAAAAATCACCAGCTCTGCATTGGAATGAATTGCATCATGTTGCTTTGAACACGTGAACACGGCTTAATTTAGAAAATGCCATGCGTGTGTTTTGTTTTATGTGTTTGGTTTTGTTTATTCTTTGATAAAAAAAAAAACTTGGCTCACCATCCATTTTTTAAACCATGTGGCTTTGATATCCAGCAGAGAGATTAAGTGTATAGGCTCTAGGGATTTCTCTGAGCCGGGGCTGCTCATGCCTTGTTCAGAATGCAGAGCGAGAAGAGAGGGTGTTCTCAATGATTTCCTCCATGTACCTAGAGATACTCAAGAATTTGACACAATCAAGATATAGTACACGATATTTGGGAAATGGGATTGAAAGGAAAACGCTCACTTCTCAGGATGTCGTATCCAAAATGTTGTCACTTCCTTTTGAAAGTCGTTCATTAATCGCATCTGAAACGACCGAAAATAAACAGATGAATCTATATCAAACCGACCTAAACTTTATTCATATGCAAGGAGGAAGGAAATGGCACCTGTTTGAGGAGACGAGCCATATCTGGTCTGTTCGCATCAATACTTGTAGAGCCGCTGGGAAAACTCAACTTGTGGTACAGGAAATGAGCCTCCAAGCTTTTTGCTGAAAAGAGATGTTGACAGACTGTTCGTTCTCGTACATACTGAATATTCAAACATATCGCATTCTTCTAAAGCAAGTTTTATTACCAATGCTTGCGTAGATATCCTTAGTCACATTTAATGGAGAAGACGAAAATGTTTTTGCAAAAAACTGGAGCACTTTATCCTGTGAAAACAGAATGACAAGTTCGTGACAGTGTTATTTTAGTATACACTGCATTTTTATTAGCTGTTATCTATTTTTTCCAGTTTTAGTTATTTTAGTACATCAAACTAAACTAAATTAACTGAACACAAAAGAAGATATTTTGACTTCTGACTTCCATAGTATTTTTTTCTTTTCAGTTGCACCGCTAACTGTTTGGTTACCCCTATGTTTTAATAAATCGTATTTTGTGTTCAGCAGACGAAAGAAATTCATACAGGTTTGGAACAACTTGACGGCGAGTAAATGAAAAGTTTGGGTGAACTATCCCTTTAACTAGAATAGCCCTGATTCACAAGATTTAATAAACTCCCACATACTCTGGGATTCAATACTAATAGTGGAATGGGTCGTGGCCTCCCGTTCCACATGAAACCACTTCTCTGGAAATTGCACGAAAATGTTGGCCCTCATATTTCCACATTAAGCAGCAAGGGAAACAGTTTTGCTGTTTGGGCCACAGATAAGGTCAGTGCTTATTTAGCACTTAGCTCTTACGCTGAGCTCAGGGTCGGGGTCAGTGAGTGCAGCGGAGAGGTTTCGGCGCAGGCCGGTCCAGCTTTCACAGCTCAGGACATCAGAGGGAGGGGCATAGCACAGAGACTGCAAGGCTTCCCAGCGAACCTGCAGTTAAACACATCAGGATGACTGCGTCGTGCTGAATCAAAACCACAGTTATATATCATTGAAACAATGGGAAGTGGGTGTATCAGAGAAGGAGCTTTCACCTCTCGTGGTCTACCGGGGTCAAGCTTCTCAGCGATGACTTGCAATTGTTCATGTTTGATAAATGCATAGCTCTACGTGATGAAATCAAAGACATCGGTTAGTGATTCAGCCTTTGGTGTGAAAAGCTGAGATAAACACTGTGATATACTTGTTAAAGAAAACATTGCTCCACCTCTAACTTATTTCAACTAAAGCAACAACAACCTGATTGAATGAAGAGTCACTGTCAGAGCAGTTGTCAGTGTAATGGTTGCTCGACTGTTCATGTTGGATCTTCCTGTCCATTTCCTCTTTCTTCAGCTGATCTTCCTCAAATTTATTGATTAGTGATTCCACAACCACCATCATGGTCTGTTTCAGAGTCTGCATCATCTGTTTATACCTACAGATTTAAAAAAAACAGCAAGATATTCAAGTCATCTGATACAGTGCATCCGGAAAGCGCTTCACTTTTTCCACATTTTGTTATGTTACAGCCTTATTCCAAAATGGATTCATTATTTTCCTCGAAATTCTACAAATACCCCATATTGACAACATGAAAGAAGTTTGTTTGAAATCTTTGCAAATTTATTAAAAATAAAAAATGAAAAAAATCACGTGTACATAAGTATCCACAGCCTTTGCTCAATACTTTGTTGAAGCACCAACTCCAGCCTCAAGTCTTTTCGAGTATGACGCTACAAGCTTGGCACACCTATTTTGGGGCAGTTTCTCCCATTCTTCTTTGCAGGACGTCTTGAGCTCCATCGGGTGTGATGGGGAGCCATTTTTCAGATCTCTCCAGAGATGTTCAAGTCTGGGCTCTGGCAGAGCCACTCAAGGACATTCACAGAGTTGTCCTGTAGCCACTCGTTTGTTACCTTCTCTGTGTGCTTGGAGTCGTTGACCTGTTGGAAGATGAACCTTCACCCCAGTCTGAGGTTCAGAGCACTCTGGAGCAGGTTTTCTTCAAGGATGTCTCTGTACATTGCTTTCCCTGGATCCTGACTAGTCTCCCACTTCCTGCCGCTGAAAAACATCCTGCAGGCGAGCTGTCGTGTGCCTTTTACTGAGGAGTGGCTTCCTTCTGGCCATACGGGCCTGATTGGTGGAGAGCTGCAGAGGTTGTCGTTCTTCTGGAAGGTTCAGAGAAATGCTGGAGCTCTGTCAGAGTGACCATCAGGCTATTGGTCCTTCTCCCCTGATCGCTCTTTTTTTTTTTCTTTTTTAAATCTTACCGATCTCAAATTTTGGAAAGGTAGTGTATTTTGAAATAAAGTTCAAATGTATTGTTCTCTAATGAAAATATGCAGTTTCATGTTCTACCGTTTTTGATTTAGTTATGTAATTTGCAAAGCTTTATGGGATAAGTAGTTACATTTTATCATAAAAGACATCACGTACACAGTCTTGTGCAATTGTTATTTGCTCCAAATCAATAGCCCCCTTTCACACACAGTCTTTACTAGGAGATTACTGATAAGAGAACATGTGTGAACAGGACTTTTTAACCTGGACCTGTAACATTACCGGTAAATATGCTGTGTGTGAACAAAGAATGAGGACTTCCAGTATGAAGACGTACGAGGTCAGAACACACTGACATGAGAAGTCTGTTTTGGGCCAATCATAAAGCTCTGTCAGAGCTAATTACGGGAAGTTCCGCTGCTTTTAATTGATTTTTTTTGTGTATAAATGTATTTTACGTTCATCGTCGCTGCAGGCTCTGAAGTTATTGCGCACTACAGTAACTGCAATTCTGTAGTAGTCTACCTATTCTGAGAGCAAAACTGCGTTCTGTTATCATCCCCTTACACCTGTCACTCAGAAGTAAAAAGCAAAGTCAAATTGGACAGATAGTGAAACTAAAGCTCATCCAGGAGATGGAGAAAAAGGCTCAGAGTTTAAAGGTCATTTGCAATGACTTGACATCAAAGAGACGTATTTTGGTACTGATGTGTGAATGGTATCTTACTGGTAAAAGGAAAGTACTCGCCATTGCTTGTGTGAAGAACAGCGCATTTGTGCATTTACCAGAAAAGTCATTCCGGTAATTTTACGGTAATTTTACAGTGTGAAAGAGGCTAGTGGTTGTAATGTTATTACAATCCTGGAGATGGTTGGTTTGGGTTCATGGCTTAGAGCTTTTTATTGAAAGAATTTTAAAAATGTTTATGTAGTAAATGAATAGCTGTTGAAATTTAATTGGCCTGAAAATATTCTTTACTGAACTTTCAAAATTGCACTAATGCAGACATTTTTGCATCATGCGACGAGAAAGCATCCAATAAAACATCTTGGTAAACATCTGGTACTTTTTACTTTCATCATTAATTTCAGTTTCATAACATTCCTGTCGTTTTCTTTCTTCATTGCATTGATGTGTTTGCATCATGCAGTGAGCGAACATTCACAAAAGTATCTTATCATATAAAGAAAGGTAAGAGGAATCATAAAAACACATACTGTGTGGACTCCCTGGTCCTCTTGGTAACAGCGTGAACCAGACTGTCCTGTCCGGTCCCAATAGCATGACTGTCAACCCTGGTAAAATTCTCCGTCTCTTCTTCAATAACCGCTCCCAAACTGCTCTCCACGTACTCCCGCAGATACTTCACAAACTCATAGCTGAATAAAACAGAGGGAGGGCACAAAAATGGTAACAGTAATCACAATCTAGATTAAAGGGTTAGTTCTGTCATACTCACCCTCATATTCAATCCAAACCCGTAAGACCTTCGTTCATCTTCGGAACTCAAATTAAGATATTTCTGATGAAATCCGATAGCTTTCTGATCTCCCTATACACAGCAATATCATAACCAATTGACCCTTCGCAAAACCCGCCCCCTGTCGCTATGTCCGCTCTCACGCCACACATCATGTTGCGGAGCAAAGAGGACACTGACAATGTATGAAACTGTTTCATGTTTAAAATATTGCCATTTTTTTAAAGAAGATTAATCAATAAAAAGCGTGTAGTGTCTCTTTAATGTGTGGTGACAGATCGCTGTAGCTCCTCGATCATCTCCTCATACTAGTTCATTTATAGCATCAAATAAACATGAATGAACATCAGAAGGAATGTTGTTTCAAAGACGTGAGGACACACGATTTTTCGAGTTCACCAACGTTAATCTACTATAGGCTACTCCCTGACGGCTTAAGATGTCGGATTGGGCGTTATCATTGGTTGGATCGCCTGCCAATCACACCTTTTGCGAAGGGTCAATTTCAAGGTAGTAAAGACATGGTTAAAATAGTTCATGTGACTAGAGTGGTTACAAAGCGACTATTATACTTTTTGTGCGCAAAAAACAAAACAAAAATAACAACTTCATCAATTTCCTCCAACGCTATTGACGTCGAAGCGTCACAGTGCAGCAATTCCTACATCAGAATGCCGGCTCGGTGTTAACCGACATTGTAAATGTGAGCACCATGAAGCTGGCCAATAACGAGCCGGCATTCTGACGTAGAACACGGCACAGCGTAGGCGAATGACAGGTGAAGAGAAGAAACTGTTGAATAAATTTGTTTGTGCGCACAAATGCATTCTTGTCGCTTCATAACATACTGTAGTCACATGGACTATTTTAACAATGTCTTTACTACCTTTCTGGACCTTGATATTGGTTATGCCGTTGCTGAGGCAGGTCGGAAAGCTCTCAGACTTCACAAAGAATATCTTAATTTGTGTTTTGGAGATGAACGAAGGTCTTACGGGTGCGGAACGACAGCAACGAGGGCAACTAATCTATGACAGAATTTTCCTTTTTGGGTGAATTGACTCTTCGCAAACAGTTTGATTGACAGGCGATCTGACCAATCATAACCCCGAATCTGCCATTTTGTCCCACAAAGCAGTCGAGGGAGTTAGTAGATTAACGTTGGTGAACTTGAACTTGAAAAATCATGTGTACTCACGTCTTTCCTTCTGATGTTCATTCACGTTTATTTGATGCTATAAATGAACTAGTATGAAGAGATGATCGAGGAGCTCCAGCGATCTGTCACCACACATTAAAGACACACTAGACCCTATTTATTGTTTAAACTTCATTAAAAAATTACAATATTTTAACCCTTATGTGCTGTTCAGGATGTTTTCATCCACTATGGGGAATTTTTGAGTCTTAATTTGGCCATAACTTTCTCCGTGTTTCAGCAAATGGAATGATTTTTGGTGACAAATCTTATTTTGACACATATTTTGGGAAAATGCTTTGAAAATTTTCAAAAACTCAACAGTACTCTGTGGGCAAATTCACGACCCTTTCGTTATGATTTTAACTGCTTTAAAAATGTATCAGATAAATATTTTTTTTTGCATTTTTTTTTTTGCTTAAATCTATTAATCAACCTCAGTCCTGATCAAAACTACTAAATAAAAAAAAAAAAAAAAAATCAGGATTTTAACTCTTTAATTGCCAAATTCATAAATGATGTCACTGATTTGGGAAAAAAAAACGTGTCAAAGATTAGAAACAACATTGGCTTTGATGCGTTGTTAGTTTTTGTGCAGCATCAGATTTTAACCTTTTAAAAATTTAGTAGTTTTGATCAGGACTGAGGTTGATTAATAGATTTAAGCAAAAAAAAAATGAAAAAAAATATTTATCTAATACATTTTTAAATAGTTAAAAGTAGTGGCTGTTTTCAGCCACGAACATAACGAAAGGGTCGTGAATTTGAACAATGCACAAGGGTTAAATATGAAACGGTTGTCAGTGTCCTCTTTGCGTCGCGACGTAGTTTTGACCTCGTGAGAACATGATGTGTGGCGTGAGAGCGCGTGGGTTGTCGGCGACAGGGGGCGGGTTTTGCGAAGGGTCAATTAACCCTTTAACATGCACTGGAAGAGACAGATCGCTCACTTGTGAAAGTTCTTGTCAGTTTCCTCCAAATGAAGCAAGATCTCCTCGGCACATTCCACTGATGGCGCTCCCGAGATCCTGTCTTTGACGCTCCTCAGAAGCTCTCTCAGCAGGGTCTGGAGCTCTGCCTCATCCTCGCTGGAGAACTGAGACATCGCTCCTTGGGGGGTGTGATCAGCTCTTCTCTACGGGATCTCCTGCTTGGAGAAACAAGGTGTTAGGTTAGGTGTGTTGAGCTTATAGTAACAGTGGTGGGAAGTTTACACAGTCTACGCAGTTAGGGTTAGTCCACAAACGCTTTAAAACAGTGCGGCTTTTCCTTCAGGATCTGACCTAACCTCTAAAACAATTAAATAATTGCCTTATAAAAGCAATTTCAAACGAAGATGTATGCTGAAATCTAATAGGCTAACTAATAAAACTAAAAAAAAATATTACATATAGATACATTATTAATAGCATTAAGGTTACAGAATACACCAACATTGTGTCACAGGCTAGCTCTATGTCATTAAATATGAAAACCGACCAGAATTCAAGTGTTGGCATTAAGCTTTAACAGCTCGAGTGGCTTTTAAACATTACCTGCAATAATTTCACCTCACAATCATCCATAACATTAGAAATCCTCACAGAGATGTACAAAAATCAGCTTAGCATCCGTTAGCACTGTCCGTTTCTATGGAAACAGCACAGCTGCGGTGAAGCGTCCGCTCAGGTATAAAAAAAAATAATAATACGCTTCACAGCACAACCGTAGGAATATATTCCGTCTCTAGCAATAGCGCATATTAGAAATAACGACGATAAAACCACGGAAAGAGAAAGAAAGGTGATGTTTGTGTGTGTGTTTGACGCTGACTGACGACGCCAGGGCTGATCACGTGACGGGAGTGTGTCACGTGACGCTTCAAACGTTCCGGGTTATGATGTAATGAAGACCGAAGAGGAGAAATAGTGGTGAAATAGTGCTTGTATTAACAAACATAGGCAGGCTTGTTGTGCGCAGACTAAGTCTCTGAATGTTAAAGATTATTATTTTTCCAATTACAGCTAATTTTGGGTGAGCAATTGCACAGATTTCGTCTTCTAATGGCCGCTGTTGACAGCTTCCAGTTTTTGTATAGAGAAATCGCCAGATCATGCAGCTGTTATGTGGAAACGCTGGCGCTCGTGGGCGCGTGTTACACTGCCAGCAGGGCTGTTATATTTGTGAGGGACTGCTATAGTCTGATAAGGCTTCACTTTATTCCTCGTCTTGTGTGCCATAGAGATCTTAGTCAGCAATATGGACAATGGGCTGTCATATATGGTAGGTTTAAAAATCAATAATCATCATGTTTTATCATCTAATTTGTGCATTGAACCTTGATATATGTTATACTGCATAGCACGAATGTGGAAGCCCGTTTCCGCCACTGGAAAAAAATATAAATTATTGTGACTTTTTATCTCAGAATTCTGACTTTTTTTCGGAATTGTGAGATAGAAAGTCGGAATTGTGAGATAAAAAATCGGAATTGTGAGATAAAAAGTCGGAATTGTGAGATAAAAAGTCGGAATTGTGAGATAAAAAGTCGGAATTCTGAGATAAAAAGTCGGAATTGTGAGATAAAACGTCTTAATTCTGAGATATAAAGTCAGAATTCTGAATTCTGAGATATAAAGTCTGAATTCTGAGATATAAAGTCTGAATTCTGAGATATAAAGTCAGAATTCTGAATTGTGAGATACAAAGTCAGAATTGTGAGATATAAAGTCGGAATTCTGAGATATAAAGTCGGAATTCTGAATTCTGAGATATAAAGTCAGAATTCTGAATTCTGAGATACAAAGTCTGAATTGTGAGATACAAAGTCTGAATTGTGAGATATAAAGTCAGAATTGTGAGATATAAAGTCAGAATTGTGAGATATAAAGTCCGAATTGTGAGATATAAAGTCCGAATTGTGAGATATAAAGTCAGAATTGTGAGATATAAAGTCAGAATTGTGAGATACAAAGTCAGAATTGTAAGATAAAATGTGGCATTTATTTTATTCTGTAATTCCGGAGTGGAATGAAGCTTCAATAGCATACTGATATTTTACAGATATTTACGAATCTTAAATGGAATTTTTATTTTTATTTTTTTTTCTCCATAGGTGCTTCCGAAATAGTAAAAGCATATGCAGAGGAACTGGCCAGGAATGGCATCTCTTTGATTCTGATCAGCAATGACATCAGTAATGTGGCCGACTCTGCCAAAGCCATCTCAGACACCCACGGGGTAGAGGCCATTTGGATTGAGGCTGATTTCAGTCAGGGGCTCACAGCCTGCAAACCTGTACAAGATGCCATCGCTGGTAAAGATGTCGGTTTCATCATTAATAGTCTGGACAGCTCTCTGGACACCTCTCAAGACTTTGCGGACCTCTCTGAATCTGTAGTGTGGGACACTATCAATAGAAATATAGTAGCTGCCACTCTTGTCACACGCCTGGCACTGCCCTCTCTGCTGGAGAGGGGAAAAGGAGCAGTGGTCAACATTTCTCCTGGGTGCTGCTTGCAACCGAATCCTAGAAAGCCTGCTCTCTCTGCATCCACGGTCAGCCTGTCTACTCATTTTGCATCCGATAGTTGGTGTTTTACTTGGTACTTATGAATCATTTGCGTTTTCGATTCCCCACAGGCCTTTCTCGATAACTTCACTCGCTCTCTGCACTATGAATATGGTAATCGAGGAGTCTTTGTGCAGAGTTTGCTGCCTTTTCGAGTCGCATCTCAGAGATCTGAGGGTTACGGTTCTGCTGGCTGGCTGGAGCCAAGCCCACAAGTGTACGCCAGACATGCTCTATCAACTCTGGGCGTCTCTCACCGAACCACAGGATACTGGCCTCACACCATACAGGTACTGTAGTGAGATTCCTCTTTTAGAGAACATGTTGTGTGCAGTAAATTATGCTTTTCTGTTTCACCTTTTCTCTAGTTTGGACTGGTGCAGTGCATGCCAGAGTGGGTATGGATTCTGGGAACACGTGTGTCCGCGAGGGCCAACTGACAGTGATGGTTAACATCCACGTGAAAGACCTGGTTTTTGAAATTGATGCTGCAGAGTTTACTTTGACCAATCTTAGAACAAAATGAGTGATTAAAGTCCTTTAACCCCTCACACTGAGTTCTAAAAGCAATGCCTCCGGTTTGCAGTATATTTGTGGTTGGATGAAGACAATTCTATAATGGTGAACACTTTATTGTAAGGTGATGCAGTTACAAGTTACTACATGTACTTAATATAGTGATATAATTATAAATAACCGTAACTCTATAGCAGATACATGTTACTTATTTGAGTAAGTACAATGTAACTACATCACCTTAAAAATGTTTTTGCACTGTTGCTTTTTGACTTCAAAATATAAAATATAACATAAATAATATATTTAGAAAAAAAAGGTTTTGTAAATTAAGTATTTATTTTAAGTCCGAGTGTTTTTGACTTTTATACTGGCTATGCTCAGCGTTGATATATCTTGGTTGTTGCAGTGTATCTTGAATTATCAATAAATATCCTCAATGCCTAAAAAAAAAAAGACTACGTTGTATTATTTTCTTGAATTAATTTAGTGAAAGACTGCTTGATTTTCAATGTTCCTATTATTTTTAATTAGATTGATATATTTTCTCCATTGTGTGAACTCCAGTCATGCTGACACAGTGTTATCTCTGAATGAGTAGATAAGGTCAAATGTTGTGTCTGCCAAGAACGCATAATGCACATAACTCACGCAACCTCATTTGCATTAACCCTACCAGAAGTACAAAATAACAGTACCATACTTGGGATATTTTTTTCAACACTGGATTCCTCCAGTGAAGTCAAAACACTGGGGGTAGTCGTGGCCTAATGGTGAGGGAGTCTGGCTTTTATCCTGAAGGTTGCCGGTTCGATTCCCATGCCGGCAGGAAATGAAAGTGGGGGATTGTGAATAAACAGCACTCTCTCCACCTTCAATATGAACACCTAATTGCCTCACTTGTAAGTCGCTTTGGATAAAAGCGTCTGCTAAATGTAAAACAGAAATAATGAAAAATACGTCTGTATGGAGTTTTGAACTAAAAATACTTTTTCCAGTTTAATAAGCCATGGCAACACTGGCTCAACGTGTTATAAGTTTGGGAGTGGGACTATCTATTTATCTGGCCAATGGGAGATGTTTGGGAAACCTGTTTGAGAACAATTGTTTTGCAAATCAGACGGCAGTTTCCTCATTATTTAGAGTTACAGAACAGAGCCCAGGCAGATCTATGTATGATACATAAATTACAGTAATGTCATGGCATTTAATCTTGCATGAGAAACACAGGTGAAAACGTTCTAGCTAAAGATTCCGATTCCAGATGTCAAGGCTGAAAATTGTTTGGAGTCTACACACTGATACTGTGACAATCTTTGTTTTGGTTCAAAAGCTGCCTCTTCGATAGAAAATAGATGGCTTTGAGAAATCCTGTTACACACATCTCCCTCGAGTCTTCGCCGAGCGAGTGAGCCTTCGTCTCCGTCTTCTGATATTTGGTAAGTGAAAATCTTACATGCTTGTTTATGATTCTCTCTCTTTCTTTATTTATAATACCGTTCAAATGTTTGGAGTGTAGTATGTTTTTTTGAAAGACAGTATCATGTTACAAAAGAAAATGCTCTTTCACCGAAGAATACAGAAAAAAAAGTATCACGGGTTCCCTAAAATAATATTGATATTAATAATAAATACGTTTCTTGAGCACCAAATCGGCACATTGGAATGATTTCTGAAGGTTCGTGTGTCACTGAAGACTGGCGTAATGATGCTTTGCCATCTCAGAAATAAATGACATATTTCAGTGAGATGTTACAAAAGAAGCCTCCAAACAAATTGATTTGTAATGTGATCCGAAATGTAAGCGTCATTTCATATCCCAGAGCGGACAATTATTTCCGTCTTATGCCAATTATAAAAAAAAAGCGACAAGCTGAGTTGAAGATTACCATCGTCATTATCAATGTTTTGGGTTTTCAGGGCAAAAACCTTGGTTCCCATGGACGTTCTTCTGGTTTTGTCTCCTAACTTGACAGTCCATCAGTAGTGCTTGCATAGAATACGTGAAATCAAATTCTGGGCATTATTGCATATTAATTGTTGCCGAACTGCTCTGTCCAATTCATCGTTTTTTTTCTTTCAGGAAAAATGGGTGAGTGGGACTTCCTAGGAAGACTGCTGGACAGAGTCCAGACGCATTCAACGGTGGTGGGAAAAATCTGGCTCACCGTCCTGTTTGTGTTTAGGATCCTAGTCCTCGGCGCCGGTGCCGAGAGAGTGTGGGGCGACGAGCAGTCGGACTTCGTCTGCAACACAGAGCAGCCGGGGTGCGAAAATGTGTGCTACGACCAGGCGTTCCCCATCTCACACATCCGCTTCTGGGTACTGCAGATCATCTCCGTGTCCACGCCTACTCTGGCCTACCTGGGCCACGTCGTCCACGTCATACACGTCGAGAAGAAGGTGAGAGAGATGATGAAGAAAGAGCTTCAGAATGAGCAGATCAGTTTGTTCCTCAAGAAAGGCTACAAATTTCCCAAGTACAGCCGGGACAACGGGAAGGTCAACATTCGGGGGCGTCTCTTGAGAAGCTACATTCTGAGCTTGCAATGTAAGATACTTCTGGAGGTGGGTTTCATTTTGGGCCAGTACTATCTTTATGGCTTCACCCTCAAGGCCCAATACGTCTGCTCCCGTTTTCCGTGTCCTCACAAGGTGGACTGCTTCTTATCGAGGCCCACTGAGAAAAGCATCTTCATTTGGTTCATGCTGGTGGTGGCCTGCGTCTCTCTGCTCCTGAATGTGATTGAGATCCTATATCTTTGCGTCAAGAAGGTCCACGAGTGTCTCAGCCGTAAAAAGGACTACACCATCACCCCCCTGACCCCAATCGTGAACAGGAAGGACTTCAAAAATACGGATCAAGTGATTCAGAACTGGATGAATCATGAGCTGGAGCTTCAGAGGAGGGAACCTGGCAATGAGGCAACTAAGAGCGTGGCTTCAGAGGACCATAGTGCTGACATGCAAGAGGTCCATATCTGATCCGCAGGCTTCTGTACATAAAGTCTTTCACACGGTCAACTTGAGCAAACATCCACTGATTCATGCACGGTTGAGACCCCCAACTCCAAGCACGCGATGACCGCCTCTCTCTGTTCAACAAATCAATAATGTACTGCTGAAATTTTTGTTTTTCTGTCATTTCTGTGTGAAATTGAATATATTTTGTAGAAGGTTTCAATACAAGCAAAACCGTCAACTGTGTTTTAGTGTTTCATTTATTTCTGTTCTGTTTATTTTGCGGTCAGTAAGATTTTTTTTAAAAATATGTTTTTGAAAGCTCATCTTACGCTCACCAAAGCTGTTTTTATTTGTTCAAAAATAAAATGAAACAAACGTTTTGAAATCTATTATTACAATTTAACCATCTTCAGTGTCACATGATCCATCATAATTCATTCTAATATGCTGATTTGGTTCTCATATATATATATATATATATATATCCAGGGCTGGGTGGGTTACTTTTAAAATGTATTTCACTACAGATTACAAAATACATGCTTTAAAAGTAATTCGTAACGTATTTTGTTACATTACTCAAGTTTATTAACTTAATCTAAATACTTTAGAATACTTTGGAACACTAATAAGTGTGGAACAAACACAAAAAAGATCATTGCAAGTTTTTATCTCACAATTCTGACTTTTTTCCCTCAGAATTGCGTGATATAAAGTTGCAATTGTGAGTTATAAAGTCAGAATTATGAGATATAAACTCACAATATTGAGAAAAGTCAGAATTATGACATTTAACTCACACTAAATTCACAATCGCAAGAAAAAAAGGTTTTCAAATTCTGACTTTATAACTTGCAATTGTGAGTTTAAATCTCGCAATTCTGACTTCTTCTGACAGAATTGTGAATTGCAAACTCACAATTGTGAGAGAAAAACAAATTGTGAGAAAAAGTTGCAGTGACGAGTGAATTATAAGACGACTCCCAAAACATGAAAACAGTGGAAAACATGAAACTGAACTCGTCTTTTTCAGACGGTCAGAGTCAGAGAATCACCAATCGCTGTTTAAATGACATTAAAACTCAAAGTAATCACTTTGGTAATCTAAAACACTTTTCAGATGGAACTGTAATCTGATTACCACCCATTTCAAATGTAACTGAAATGAAACACAGTGACTCAAATTTTGTATTTTAAATATTTAACAAAGTTACTTGTATTTCGTTACTCCCCAACCCTGTATATACATATATATATATATATATGTATATAAAGAATTGTATTGTTAAATATAATATAAATATTAGTTGTGTGGGTCAAAGACTCATACGACATATCATTGTTAGAGCCTTTCAATCATTAATTTGACACTCCTGTGCTGCAAGATCTAGTTCTTTTCATGCTTACTGTTGGACAACGTGACAGTGGACCTGTAGACCTGAGTAGTAGCTATTACGCAATCTTAGTAAAGCCCAAAAATCAAGGTTCAGTTATTCTCTGCTATCACTCGGTATGTGGCTTAGTTTCCAGTAGGAACAGGTGCAACGCGCTAAAGGTGAGTGTGACATCAACAGAACATCGTTTCTATATTTATACTCATGTACGCATTGTTCCAGCTCACAAATATGAAAGCTATGGTGAAAAAAAGAATGTTTAAGAATAAATGAAATAAAATTAATTATGACTAAGTGCTCATTGCTAACATCTAATTATCTTAGAAAGTGTTCTTCACCTTAAAGACATGTTTAAAGACAGTAAAGCGTTATAGAACGATTTTAACATGCGTGCATTTCTATTTGCATATTTTACATTTACCAGAAGCCACAGACGTTTATTCGATGAATGCGATTCAAAGTTGATTCCTGCACATTTTGAATCAATCTTTTGGGGGGTTTTTTACCTGCAACATATTGCAGTTATTAAAGCATTTTATTTCTTTTTATAAAATGCAACATCTCGTTTTGCTTTTCTACGCGTACAAATCTGAGCACAATAACTGATCTTGTCTGAAGGACTTATTAATTATTAAGTATATTAATCGAGTGTGCCATTAAGGAAGGCTTATTGATTGAGTTGAACCTAAAGTGGACTTTGTATTTCATCTGTTTTTCTTACTTTTTTTTTTTTTTTTTTGGGTAGGAAAGTCTGAGCATCAGCAAACATGGGAGACTGGGGATTTCTCTCGGCGTTATTAGACAAAGTGCAATCTCACTCCACTGTCATCGGCAAAATATGGATGAGCGTCCTTTTCATCTTCAGGATCCTGGTGCTGGGAGCGGCGGCGGAGAGCGTTTGGGGGGATGAACAATCTAGTTTGGTTTGCAACACGTTGCAACCCGGTTGCGAGAACGTCTGCTACGACTGGCAGTTCCCCATCTCGCACATCCGATTCTGGGTCTTGCAGATCATATTTGTGTCCACTCCAACGTTGGTGTACCTCGGCCATGCGGTGCAGGTCATTCATCAAGAGAAGAAACTCAGGGAGAAAATACTGAGACTTGGCGAGGGCCACATGCTGAAGTCGCCCAAATACACAGATGAGAGCGGCCACGTCAAAATCAAAGGAAACCTGCTCGGCAGCTACCTGACCCAGTTGTTTTTTAAAATCGTCCTCGAGATCGCATTCATTGTCGGACAGTATTATTTATACGGCTTTATTATGATCGCCAAGTTTACATGCTCCCAATCTCCCTGTCCTTACACTGTAGAATGTTTCATGTCCCGTCCCACAGAGAAGACCATCTTCATCATCTTTATGCTAGTGGTGGCCTGTGTGTCTCTGCTGCTGAATGTCATCGAGGTGTTTTACCTGCTGTGCACCAGGGTGGGATGCCGGAGCGGCAAGAAACGGACGCATAATATCACCTCCGCAAGAAACCCCGCCAGTTTGGCGTCGTCCTGGCAGATGAGCTCGGAAGACGCTCTGAGGCAAAACAAAATGAACAAGCAGTTTGAGAGCGGCCAGAGTCTTGGAGGAAGCCTGGATGGGGCGAAAGAAGAAAAACAATTGATGGAAGACCATTAAATTTGGACTTTTGTATCTCAGAAATGCAACAAAATTTTAAAAGAAACATTTCTACAGTTTTTTTTTTTTTTTTTTTTTCAAAGCCCTCAGCTGATTGTCCAGTATTTTACACACTTGAGGAAAAAAAAAAAAAAGTATTATGATACTCTTCAAACGAATTGTGTTATTTAATTATTTCATGATCATTTTGTGCGTAATACATGTTTGGCTTGGATAGTTTTGATATACTAAGGTTAAAAAAAAAATGCGTATTGTTATATGATTGTATATATTGTGTGTAAATATATCATGACTTGAGCACTGGTGTCCACTTGTCTTGTTTTGCCCACATTTTTCGTTACAAACAGACAAATTTATAGTGATATGTGTATTCTAAATGTCAAAGAGCAGAACGACAATATATTTGTTTGAAATAAAACTATTAAAACAACATACGTTTCTTTCTTCACAAGATTTCTGATCTGAAGGTACAAAAGCACATAATGAATGCAGTTTCATGAAGTGGCAATGGATTTATTTATAATAATTTTTTTTAAAAATATTATAATCACAAATGAGGCTATAAGTGCTTAGTTGCTAATTATCTTAATTAGTTCTCTACCCTAAAGACATAGTGCATATATATCCATGCATATCAATATTTGCACATTTCATATTTATCGGTCGCAGGAGATTCAAGGAATAAGATTCAGTTGTGATCATGTAAAAACCTCTGTGCATTTTGTATCACTATGTATTTTTTACAATTATTCATGCATTTTACATCGTCTTAAGAAATTGAAATTTGATTCATGCATTTTTTTGCATTGCGCCGCAAGTTGCATTAAAACAGTTGCATTATCTTTATGTTGATGCATGTTGTTCTCTCATATCTCAAATATGGCCACGCTGCTGATTTTTATCACCGTTCTTTTTACTGACTTCAGCATGGAATAACTACAGCTCAGATGATGAAAACCCTAAAGCACTAAAACTCAAGGATTCATTATGTTATAAAAGCTTCTCCTGTTGTGCATGCCAAGAGAATATTTATCCTGTTCTCTTCTCTCATAGTGAAACATTAAAAACAAAGTGCTTTTACTTCCCAGTAGTCATTGTGTTCAGAAATTCCTGCAATGTTATGAATCACACTGAAGGCAAATCAATACACCGTGCCCAGCTTGTGTGAACTGCATGTGTATTTATGTATTTATGTGCATGAGTATAAAAAAGATCATGATCATATCCTAGATTCTAACATGATTAATAATTAACTTTGGGCTCAGTTTCATCCTGTTATCACAAATATGGTCATGGAACTTTAATCAGACGTCCCCCCCCCCCCCCAAAAAAAAAAAAAAAAATTGCGAAATCAAGTGCACTGAAGTTCAATCTTTACTCCTGACACATGGCATTTAATCATTGAGCAACACAGTCAATCAGCACCCGACTGAGACGCACGTTGTCACAGGTAAAAAATTACATTTTTCCTATTTTACCTTTTCGTACGGCTATATTTACTCATTTAAATGTGACATTATGTATTGTTAAGTTCCGTTTAGGATTCTACACAACTGACAATGATCTAAAAATATTCTATATGACTGTTAAGCATTCACTATATTTCGAACTGAATGCTAGATTGGAACAGCCAGTCATTCACATTGTTAAAACAATGTTTTTGAGTATTGTTGAGTAAGGATGAAACATTCCCTCGCTAATTAGTTGCACATTCGCTTTTTTGTCATTAAAACACAAATGTAATTACTTGAATGCCTGGAGTTGTTTGCTTTCATAAATTCCTCAGACAGCAATAAATGTAGTGTTTTGGTTTCATCAACTGAAATGCAACTGTATTGATGTTCAATTCAAATTCATATTTTGATCATTTCGTTTTAACGCTAGACCTTGGACGCTCTTATCTTCTGAACGTCGGAGTGTTGTCACGGTCCACGGAGGTAAAGTGGTTAAGTTTCTTTTTTTTTTCTTGTGTACATAATTATTTATTAATTCTCTAATAATTTTCTGCCCTAAAGCTCACATGCAAATAAAAAAAAAACAATATGTCGTGTTGATATTTTTGATGCAAGCAAGCACAGAGTGAATTTTTTACAACATTATCATTAAATAATGACTTCAATTTTACAATGGAAGAAAAAAGACCATGCAGTGTTGAGAAGACCTTTGATTTTTGGGTGGGAAAACTGAGTATATATATATATATATATATATATATATATAATATATATATATATATATATATATATATATATATATTAATTTCTTTCAAAATTCAAAGTATTTAGAATTTAGAATTTTTTATATATATATATATATATATATATATATATATATATATATATATATATATATAATCTCATATATATATCTCCACCTTATTCCTGACAAGCCTACTGCGTTTTGAATTATGGGTGGGACTTCCTGTTTTGGGAACTTCCATTCAAAAAGACCCAAACGAATCATTTCAAATCAAAAGATCGCCCTACAAATGAAGCTTACCGGCCAGTTTGACTGAATGAGCTGTCGATTTTCCATCATGTTTTATTTTCAGACATCATGAGAATAACATAATGCTTGGTGTTTTAGCGTGACATGTTATTAAAGCAATAAGCCCCCAGGAGCCGTGGTTTACAGTGAATTTATAACAGCTAAAGGGGTTTTAGGCACTCCACTGGTCACTCGATATCTAGTGCTCCAATGAACATTATCCATTGAGAACAAATGCATTTTTACGTTGCTAAACGTGTTGTGCAGCGATACACAGAACCGTTGGGTGAGGCGGTCATAGCCGTGTTTTAAACTAATCGTTTATAAATAATAAACAACAGTTACTTTTCCTGAAACACACGATACATGGAACCGGTGTGTGTTCGTAGAGTAATTTACAACGGCTTCGAAAGCGCCTCAACCAATCAGAATCAAGAGCAGGAACTATCCGTTTTATAATTTAATTATAATTTATAATCTTTTGATTAAGGCAAAATAAGTTAGTGTACATAGTATATATATATATATATATATATATATATATATATATATATATATATATTACTACAGTGATATTAAACCTGTTCGTTATTGCTGTGGAAAGAATCGCGATTTTGCGGTTGTTTGTGGTCTGTTCAAAGTACGCTGTTGTTGCTTTTACACTATTAAACGTCCTTTTAATGTTCGATGATTGAAGGGCGAGTAGAATAATGTCATCTCGTTGTACCCAGTTTAATAATAAAAAAAAAAACATAGGCTATTATTGTGTTCGTAGAGTGAACATTTCGGAAGTTACACTCATATTTCGCACAAAGCGTCATGGGGCATAGGCAGGGTTGGGGAGTCACTTAGTGACGTATTTAAAATACAAACTTTGAGTCACTGTATTTCAATACAGTGACATTTGAAATGGGTGGTAATCAGATTACAGTTCCATCTGAAAAGTGTTTTAGATTACCAAAGTGATTACTTTGAGTTTTAATGTCATTTAAACAGCGATTGCTGATTCTCTGACTCTGACCGTCTGAAAAAAAAAGACGAGTTCAGTTTCATGTTTTCCACTGTTTTCATGTTTTGGGAGTCGTTTTATAATTCACTCGTCACTGCAACTTTTTCTCACTATTTGTTTTTTTTTTTCCCTCACAATTGTGAGTTTGCATTTCCCAATTCTGACTTCTTTTACTAAGAACTGCAAGATTTAAACTCACAATTGCAAGTTATAAAGTCAGATATAAACTTGCAATACTGACTTTTTTCTTGCAATTGTGAATTTAGTATGTGAGTTTATTTCTCATATTTTTGACTTTTCTCAATATTGTGAGTTTATATCTCATCATTCTGACTTTATAACTCACAATCGCAACTTTATATCCACAATTCTGAGGGAAAAAGTCAGAATTGTGAGATAAAAATTTTACAATGACCTTTTTTGTGTTTGTTCCACACTTATTAGTATTCCAAAGTATTCTAAAGTATTTAGATGAAGTGACTAAGCTTGAGTAATGTAACGAAATACGTTACGAATGACTTTTTAAAGCATGTATTTTGTAAACTGTAGTGAAATACATTTTAAAAGTAACCGACCCAGCCCTGGACGTAGGAGATGGATACAGTCATTTTTTAATATAATTCTTTAATATAATAATAGTTTTTCACAGCAAAGTTTTTCATGAATTATTTGAACATCTTTGGATAATGACTAAACTACTCTGTTCCTCCCACAAAGTTAAAGTATAATAACATTGGAGGTTTTTTTTTTGGTATTTTCTCCTTTTTACTAATACACACTGATTCTTTAAAAAGGATTCTACTAATGTGTGTTTGCTGAAAAATAAAGGCATTTGAATGACACGATGGTGAGGGAATAATGTGAGTAATGTACTCAAAAACGCTGTCTTTCTCCCCCAGTTTTCCAGGCAGACACTAGAGGCTCAAGCATGGGAGAGTGGGGCTTTCTCTCCAAGCTGCTGGACAAAGTGCAGTCTCACTCCACGGTTGTTGGGAAGGTGTGGCTCACTGTCCTCTTTGTCTTCAGGATCATGGTTCTCGGGGCCGGGGCCGAAAAGGTGTGGAGCGATGAACAATCAAAAATGATCTGCAACACTAAGCAGCCGGGTTGTAAGAACGTGTGCTACGATCACACCTTTCCAATCTCCCACATTCGCTTCTGGGTACTTCAGATCATCTTTGTGTCCACACCGACGCTTCTGTACTTCGGCCACGTTCTGCACGTCCTCCACAAAGAAAAGAAACTGATGAATCGGACCGCAGAAAATCATGGCATCAAACAAGCCAAATACACGGACGATCACGGCAAAGTCATAATCAAGGGCCAATTGTTAGGTAGTTACCTGGCCAGCCTCATTGTGAAGATCTTCCTGGAGGCTGCGTTTATTGTAGGCCAGTACTATCTTTACGGTTTCATAATGATCCCTAAGATAGAATGCTCCCAATCTCCTTGCCCTCATACGGTCGAGTGTTACATGTCTCGTCCCACAGAGAAAACCATCTTTATCATCTTTATGCTGGCGGTGGCGTGCGTCTCTCTGCTCCTGAACGTGATTGAGATGTTGTACCTGATATGCCGCAGGTCAAAGAGACACCGTGGCACACAGATGACCGCGCAAGGTTTAAACGGATCCAAGATATACATTACAGGAACTTCGAAGTCTAGCAAAACTTAAGGGTGAAAAGATTGTTTGCTGTTGTACATAGATAAATGAGGCTATTCAAATTGATGTCATTTTGTGAATAATTTGTTTTGCTGTGAAATGAGTATTTTTGTGTTTGCACCAGAATGAATGTTTTTTTTTGTTTTACATTTCAGGTAATTTTATATGGACTTTATTTAACTGTTAAATGATTTGTCATCACATTTTTGTGATGCTCTTGGTCTGAATTGTCAAAAAAAAAATTGCATTACACTTAGTTCATTATGCAACAGACTACCTAAATACTTTCTGTTCCACGTGGAACTCTACATATGACATACTGCATTCACGCCACCGCGTAATTACCGTAATCTTGAGATGACTACAAGCCGTTCACGTCCTCGGGCTGGGGATTACGCGACTCTACGGCACTATTATCAAAGCCTAAATGAATCTACAGGTGTTGCACGTGGGAGCTTTCACAAATCTCCCAGTTTACAAACTGTAATTACGAGGACGTGAACGAGCCAAAATCGTAGTTACGGTAATAACGCACCTTTAGGCTGCTCCACTTTGCTTATCGCAAAACTTTTCAAAGTGACAGTTGTTTAGAATTTATCGCTTTATTGTTTCCACGGTGACGCGTCATCGCTCGTCATGTGACACACTCGCAGCCACAATAGTGCTGAATGACTGATGATCTGCTTTTATTAAATTTTTCCCTTTTTTTTATTCTGAATATTTACAAATTTGTTGACTATACCATGAAAATGTGTGTTTTGTTGTTTAAACACTTTTATAATAATGCCGTTAGTTGAGCGATGGGTTTGTATAGAGAAAACCAGATCTGTTGGATTTACAACACGCGAATTCATCCACTTCTCCCGAAATACGTGAAAGTAAATGAGCCGGTGAACTGAGCGAAGAATAAACTTTAGAGTTACTCACACAGTGTGTATCTGATATGAATAATGTGTGATTGTAATGGAAAGGACTGTTATTGCCACTTCCATAGACATCACTGTGTATTTTATAAACTCTAAATGTATTGTTTTGTTCCTACTCATGTGTATTTAAATGTCTGAAACCTAAAATAAACATTATGCACATTATGCACATTTGTCATATTATAATATCTGTCTAGCTCGTGCCACTTGGCAGTCGATCACGTGATCGTACGGGTCGTAGAGTTACAGCCGACCGGTAAAATAATCTGTTAAATCCTTTGTAAATAATGTAACAAGCCTAAATGTTTTCATGTTAAATTAAAGTGTTGCTCAGATAATGATGTGTGGCAATAATGGGTATATTGGGAAATGTTTAGAGATTTATTAATTCAGAAAAGAATTGACGGAGTATCAAACATCATTTCCAACATTCTAAAAAAAAAAAAAAACACCATAAAGATATTGTAATCCAATTTCCATTTGAATACTCGCATATTTTAAGCTTTTAATTCACAAATATTCAACTTGTCTTGTGTTACTGCCTAACCTTTAGTGGTCTATGATAGAAAGAAACCATGCGGCTTTGGGACGACCTTTTATTTTTGGGTTAACTATTCGTTGATGGGAATCTTAATAAGCACAAACATAAAACTAAATATATAAAATGCTCTGTAGCTATAAACAAACATTATGTGGAGTATTATATTTTTTTCTACTTTTATTATAATTTTTTTTATATTTTTATACTATATTTTTTTATTTCATGGCGGTGTCAAGCAAGTTTTTTAATTTTTTTGAAGTTTTTTTATAATAAAAGATTAAAAAAAATACAATTGAAAAAAAGCTAAATATTCTTATTTGTTCATTTTATAAGGGCAATAATTGTTTTTTCAAGGCTATACAATATTGTATTATTCTGTGTGAAATGTTACGTGTCATGTGTAATTTTCCTGATTTTACAATGCATTGATGATTTGTGGTTTTCATACGCCTCCCTGTGATGGAAACACAGCAATGCGAGTCACATTTTTCCTGCATTGGACAAACTCCCATCTTGCACCTTATGAACAACACACAGTTTTAGCTGTTCTTTAATGTGTATTTTTATTTGCACACTTGACATGTTCGCAATAATTATGCTCTTAATTATTGCTGAACTGTGTGTAGGCGACTGCTAAAATAATCATGTTCATAATAATCACTAAAATGTGTGCTTAAATTAGCTACCAAGCCAATTATTTCTACAACGAAAACAGACAGAATGGCATACATAAGAGATGTAAACACTGTTTTTACACTTAAATCTACTTTGTTTCACCGATTAAAAAAAAATGTGCATGGTATGGTGCAAATAATATCTCACACAAAATGCATATTTTTTTTCCTACATGGAATTTTGTTCACCTGCTCACGTAATCTTTTGATAGAATAGGAAACGGTGGAGCGCTCGGGATCGAGACTTGGGTCTAATGTGATTTCGTTAGCAACACGTCTCAGTGTGGGTTAATTTCTGGATCTCAGCCACTGCAGTTGTCCTCCTCTTGTGCTGGCTCCTGCGACCCATCAGATAGAACATTTCTCCTAGATTCAAAGCCAAAGACACACAAGCCACAACGAGCATGAAGATAATGAAGATGCTCTTTTCAGTTGGGCGGGATGTAAAACAATGCAAGCCGATTTTAGGGCAAGGGTCTACATTACATTCTAGCTGTGTGGGCATCCAAAGGCCAATTAAATAGTACTGTCCTACAATGAACCCTGATTCGAACAACAGAGTCACAACGATACTCAACATATAGCAACCGAGCAGGCTCCCTTTGTAATAAATCTTCCCGCTGTCGTCGGTGTACTTGGGTTGTTTGATGCCTTGTTTATCTGCCTGGTTTTGTAAATGCTGTCTCAGTTTTTTTTCTTTGTGGATGACGTGCAGAACGTAGCCGAGGTAGACCAGATTAGGCGTGGCCACAAAGATGATTTGGAGCACCCAGAATCTCATATGGGAAATGGGGAAGATGTAGTCGTAGCATGCATTCAGGCAGCCAGGAGTCTTGATGTTGCAGACCATGCTGGACTGTTCATCTCCCCAGACTTTATCCAGTCCAGCCCCAAGAACCATTATTCGGAAGATCAGCAGAACCGTCAGCCAAACCTTCCCAATATTGGTAGAGTGAGACTGCACTTTGTCTAAAAGTTTGGAGAGGAATCCCCAGTCTCCCATGCTGACCTGCAAATGAGAAGACTTCTGAGGGAAAGTACGATGGGAGAACAGGAATTACACGGGGAAATTAAATATATATATATTTGTATCACTCTGCTTGAAGCGACTGTCAATAGCAGCCAAGCAAATTTGCCGTAATTTTTTTTAAACAAATATTACTCTAGTTGTACTACGAGCTGTAGTTTTTTGTAGTTGCTTAGACCTGAAATATATTACTCATATTTAATAATAGCGGCAATTTTACAATTTGTTTAGACGTTTTCGGAGATTCAAGCTCCTGGCCGTCAGTGGCCATTCAGTACTCGTGTACCCGCCGAGAACAGCTTCATCTCGGCCAGTACTTCAGTTCTTCTAGTGGTTTAACATGAGATTCATCATAGTATATATATATATATATATATATACATACATACATACATATATATGACATTGTTTTTTTTTTATATTATTTTTTAACTCAATGGTCCATAAATTTTAATAAGGTATGTAATCAGTCCACCTCAAATTCATTACTGTCATTTAAAATAATTAATTAATACAAATTAATAAAAAATAAATAATTAATTGAGTTAAAATGTAAATTTGACGAAACAATACAAGCAAATATATGGGTTTTGATATAACAAAGAATGGTACAACATCAACATAATTAAAATATGTGGCCTATCAGCAATAAGAAAACAGGTTGTTTTAAATAAAAACAATCATTCTAATCATCGATAAATGGTAGAGCGCCAGGGAGAGGGTAATTCCATATCCGAGGTTAACCTACCTTATTTTTATGACGGTTTCTTTAATTGTGTGCAGGAGAAAAGATGCTATCGGATGTTTCAAGATCTGATCTTCAACATGTTTTGTAATTTTTTATAAGTGTTGCTTTCATTTAGTGTCCACCCACAAAAAAAAAAAAAAAAACTTTGAGTCAATGAGCACGTACACACACACACACACACACACACACAATCGCACGCACACAGATTTTCATCACACCAATCTTTACATTTTCCAGCTTTCCCTCAAGATGTTGCAATGCATAAAACCAAAAATAAAATGTTGAAAGTCACCTCCCACACGATCACGAGAAATGTGAGGAAATTGTCGTTTCCATAGACAAAATCACAAAAACACATAAACACAATGTTAAAAGGAAAGCTCTGAGAGTTTGCATTTCACGAATGTTTGCAAAAAATATCTAATGTAATCCAAAGCATTGAAGATGCAGTCCAAAGGCAAACATCGTATGCTGTTTTTTGTGTTTATACTGTTATGGGTTTATAGTGTTTGGATAATATTAGGAAAACAGTTTTAATATTAATGCCTGACTCTGGTACAAAAGCAAAGGATTTATTCGGGTTGCAGCCTCTGCCAAATGAACAAATTGAAACAAAAATGTATGTTAGCATGCATGTTTGAACTTTGTCCAGCTCTCATGTACAGTTTCACCACAGCTATTTCCTATATTCTCCACAGAAGCCATAATTATGGGAGAAAATGGAAAACATTACTTTTACTTGCGGGTCCATGAAGTGGTGGATTCTGTACAGTGCAGACAGAACGTGGTTGTTTTCACTCACACGGCCCACAAGAAAAGGCAAATTTTGGACACAAATATAGTGTTCATGTATGAGAGAGATCATATGTACAAATGATCAAATGTACAGACATTTTCAGGAATCAAAACTGTATACTTCTGTTTTCTACATTTTCTAGACTAGTTCTGGTTTCTTTAAACTCTTCTCACTACATACTTCTCCCCAAACCAATATTAATATAGCCTTCCAATGTATAGCTTCGCCCTTTTAAAGGATTAGTCTTTATATTTTTACTATTTGGGTTTCAGTCTTACTACCACTTACCAGCTTCAGTCAGAGCATGTGTTTTCTAAAATGTCGCGTTTTCCATAAATTGCTGATCCTGTTCTAATGTCATTTCCTGTCCTCATACGCTTTTATTTTCAATAAGAGAGAACATCAGGGTCCGTTCATCAATGTGGGCTTTCTTATGAGTTAATCTGTCACTGCGAGATGGCTTGAGACTATATTCCTTTTAATCAGTTTTTCAGGTCTTGAGTGTGATTTTTGTTATTTTAAATGTCAGTTCGAACGTTTGCTGTCCCTCAGTTGCCCCCTTTTTTGGATCTCAGTCACGTAGGCCCATATGACATGAGATGTCAATGTCTCAGTATTTTATTAGCAGAAATTACTCAGGGACTAAAGACAGGCTAAAAGTTCATCGTCAGGATGACTGTCCGCAAATCTCTCTCCCACAACTACACATGATTAAACAAAAATTCAAATCCTTGAGAAATAAAACTCCTTTTGTACTGGGAGATTACACAAGGCTTTACTTGAAATTAAATTGTCAAATATTAAAGAGGTTGTCAGGGTCAATTTGTGTTTTAGACATATACATATATATATATATATTTATAGAGAGAGAGAGAGAGAGTTCAGTTTCATGTTTTCCACTGTTTTCATGTTTTGTGAGTCATTTTATAATTCACTCGTCACTGCAACTTCTTCTCATAATTTGTTTTTTTTCCCTCACAATTGTGAGTTTGCGTTTCACAATTCTGACTTCTTATTAAGATTTAGATTTAAATTAAGATTTAAACTCACAATTGCAAGTTATAAAGTAACAATACTAACTTTTATTCTTGCGATTGTGAATTTAGATTGTGAGTTTATATCTCATAATTCTGACTTTTCTCAATATTTTCAGTTTATATCTCATAATTCTGACTTTATAACTCGTAATTGCAACTTTATATCACGCAATTCTGAGGGAAAAAGTCAGAATTGTGAGATAAAAACTTGCAATGACCTTTTTTGTGTTTGCACTTATTAGTATTCCAAAGTAAAGTATTTAGATTAAGTTACTAAACTTGAGTAATGTAACGAAATACGCTACAAATTACTTTTTAAAGCATGTATTTTGTAATCTGTAGTGAAATACATTTTAAAAGTAACCTATACCCAGCCCTGTATATATATATATCTAAATCTAAAATAAAGGTTATAGCAATTGTTTTTTGTTTTGTTTCGCCTTTTTCCACCCAAAAAGCACTTTTAAATCTTGGGTTGATTTTTTATTACAACTAAACCTTTTCCTTTTTGTCACATGAAGGTCATTTTTAAACCTTTCACTGACTTTAAATACCTAAACTTTAAATCAGTCATCAAAAAATGTTTATTCATTGAAAACTACAATGATCGAATCAAAAAGTGAAACAATCATGTATAAATGTTTGGGGGGTTTTTTTAACACAAATAATGACTGTTACTCAGTTGTGATGCCATTTCCACCAAAACTAACCATTTTGGCGGCAAACGTCTCAAAGTCAGTGTACTTATTTAATGAGGTCAATGAGGTCACAGACTTGAGATGTGATGATCAAGCTTTAACAATTTATGCAAAAACTGCAAAAAAACAAATATTGGGCAATGTCCATGTTACATTTAAGTGCTGATTCATATTTACTAACTAAATGCACCTGCATTCTAAAAAACGCTGGGATGTTTCAACACATGTTTGGGTCAAAATAGAGTTAGGGTTAGTCCATATTTGACCCAAACATGGGTTGAAAATCCCAGAACGGCCACATCAGAGATTGCCATTCCTCATGGGGCTCAAACCCAGCAACCCTGCCAGCCCTGATCTTTAGCCACTACACCACAGCACCATCCTTCCATCTGGCGACATAACCAATGCTGATGATTCAGCCAGATTCAACCAATGTGTGAAAGTGTGCTGCAACTGGACTCATGATCTGACTAACTGCAACTTCTTCTAACGAACAGGAATTGAGAAGTGAAAATGCCTGGTTCAAACTAGTTTTCTTGATGTCATTTTTTATCGTTGGGTGGAGCGTTCAGTTTTCCTTCAGATATAAAATAAATCACGTCACAGGTATAAGATGATGGACTGAAACTCTCTGAAAGTCTGTGACCTCATTGAACGGGACCGAAATTTCATGTTTTAACGATACAGTTGCTTCGTTGTAGAATAGTCAACAAGCTGAATAAGGAAATAGGTTCATTTAAGTGATTCATATTTTTTTACAATCATTAATAGTAGTTTGGATTATCCATCCATTCAGGTAAGAAACTTTTGTTGGAGTATGATTTTAACAGTCACTGTACATATTCAATATATGACTTGAGTATTAATATATTCAAATAACTAGGAAGATTGTTGTTGTTAATTTATTTAGTAGGTGTCTTTAACTACTATGTACTAACATTTAAATTAATCGTTTATTGCACAAGTTTATACATGTTTTCAAATTGCACTTACATTATTATAATGAATGTATTTAATTATAATAATTTATGTAATTACATCAATAGATCTATAATGCATTTTAAATATATTTTACAGATGAAACACTTCTAATACATTTTTAATGTGATCAAATCTTACAGAAATCTTTCTTGAAACATCACTAGAAAAAAACTTTACATTCTTCGACCCAAAAGTCAGATAATTCCGTTAAGAAACCAAAAGACCATATCTGTTTGATTTTGTTCTGATGTATTTATGATTTTATATGTCTGGTTGGCAAATACTCTGAGCTTACATGGCGCAAAGTTTTTTCTTCCTAATATAATTTCTTGAGTATGAAATGTATATGTATATATATATATATACATATACATTGGATAAGATATTGAGTAAGCGCTTTAAATAAACTAGAAAGATTTTTGGGAAGTGAGAACATTACAGCAAACTGCTCACTGTGTTGTAGTCCATTAAAATAACTCAATCTGTCCGTTGTCTTGTAACATTCATAGTGCGTATAAAGTTAAAATTTCCAAATCCCTTTACCTTTTTGATTAAAATATATTTTGCTTATGAAGTGTATTACTTACAATACTTTCAAATGAAAGGGTTAGTAGACCCAAAAAATGAATAGCGGTTTAGTCCAAACTGTTGTGAAGAGACTCGATCGCTTTATATGACGAACAGATTGAATTTAGGCTTTTATTCACATATAAACATTCATCAGCTCACACATCAGTTGTGGTAAACGGAAGCTCAAGCATGTGTGAGAGCCAATGAGGTTCGTTTTCGTGTTACGCAGCACTTCTGAGCTTCTGCAAGAGGTTTGTTCTTACCAGATTTGGTTGAGCTTCTGTTTATGTTCGCTGATCAATGTTTATATGTGAACAAAAGCCTAAACTCAATCTGTTTATTATATAAAGTGATCGAGTCTTTTCAGAAAATTTGTAAAAAAAAAAACACTCGGCTCTTTATGAACTTTTTGAAGCATCTAAGTGTTAATGGAGGGATAGAAATCTCTCAGATTTCATTAGACAGACCTTCATTTGGGTTCTGAAGATGGGTTTGGAACAACATGATTAATTCATTTTTGGGTGAACTAACACTTTTAGTATTAAAAACTTGATCAAAAAATGGCCTATATTTCCATGATTTCACTCTACTAACCCCATTTTTTCCTGTAGTAACGAATTGTGGTTGCTTAAGTGTCCTACTTATCCTCCAGGGAAGCTCTGAGCAACTGAGACACCAATCAAGTTTTTATACACCAAGAATAAATGTGCAAAAGAAAATGACTATCAATTATTTTCTTATAAAGACGGGGATCAGCTATTGAGCTATTAAATGATTAAAAACTAATTTATATATATTATATATATATATATATATATATATATATATATATATATATATATATATATATATATATATATATATATATATATATATTTATATATGTTAATAATAATAATAATAATAATACAAACTTACGTTAAGTTACTTTATATATATATATATTTATTTATTTATATTTATCCTCCAGGGAAGCTCTGAGCAACTGAGACACCAATCATGGGAGACTGGGGATTTCTCTCCGATTTACTGGACAAAGTACAGTCCCACTCCACTGTCATCGGCAAGATATGGATGAGCGTCCTTTTCATCTTCAGGATCCTGGTGCTGGGAGCGGGAGCGGAGAGCGTGTGGGGCGATGAGCGATCCAACTTAGTGTGCAACACCAACACGCCTGGTTGCGAGAACGTGTGCTACGACTGGAAGTTCCCCATCTCGCACATTCGCTTCTGGGTCATGCAGATCATCTTCATCTCCACTCCGACTTTGGTGTACCTGGGCCACGTGGTGCACGTCATCCACCAAGAGAACAAATTGAGAGAGGAGCTGAAAAGGAACCCGACGTCGAAGTCGCCAAAATACACAGACGAAAACGGGAAGGTTGCGATTAAAGGAAGCATGCTGGGAAGCTACTTGACCCAGCTGTTTATAAAGATCATTTTGGAGGTGGCTTTCATCGTCGGACAGTATTATCTGTTTGGATTTATCATGGAGAAAATGTTCCACTGTAAAATATTGCCCTGTACGACAGAGACAGAGTGTTTTATATCTAGACCCACAGAGAAAACCATCTTCATTATCTTCATGCTGGTGGTGGCTTGTGTGTCTCTGGCCTTAAATGTTCTAGAAGTATTCTATTTGATTTGTAAGAGGATATGTGGGAAGAATAACAAATATAAGACTGTAAGGTATGCCGGCAATTCCCATTATCCTTCATCTTTTCCAGTAGAACTTGATTCTGTTAATGGAATGAGACACAATGAGGTGAACATGGCCTTGCAGAAGAGGTGGAGTGAAGGAAAAGACGGAGCCAAACCTGAGCCATAAGGAAAGCCATTGTGTCACATTCTAACTGGTAGAAAAATACATCGCTAATTGAATCAACTTCATTCAGAAATATTAATATGATCAACTATGGTAAAAGTTGAAAAATATCATTAATTGTAATTTTGCTAACTAAACACTAGATGGCACTAGAATCTTCTTGAGTCACACTCCCTAATCTCACTTCTCCCACTACTAGGCCAGTGATTTCTTTCTTTTTCTTTTTCTTTTTTTTTTTTTTGCCTGTCTCTATAGTTTTTTTTTTTGTAGTCTTTTTTATTTTTATTTCAACTTGAAATATGTTTAACTATGTTTTTATACACCAAGAATAAATGTGCAAAAGAAAATGACTATCAATTATTTTCTTATCAAGACAGGGATCAGCTATTGAGCTATTAAATGATTAAAAACTAATTAATATATATATATATATATATATATATACACACATACATAATATTATATATATTTATATATGTTAATAATAATAATAATACAAACTTACTTTAAGTTACTTATATATATATATATATATATATTATATATATACATAATATTATATATATATATTTATATATGTTAATAATAATAATAATAATACAAACTTACTTTAAGTTACTTTATATGTATATATACATACATAATATTATATATATATTTATATATGTTAATAATAATAATACAAACTTACTTTAAGTTACTTTATATATATATATATATATATATATACATACATAATATTATATATATGTTAATAATAATAATAATAATACAAACTTACTTTAAGCTACTTTATATATATATATATATATATATATATATATATATATATATATATATATATATATATATATATATATGTTAATAATAATAATACAAGCTTACTTATATGCTTAACATATTTACGCACAATGAAATAGTTATAATATATAACTTTAAGTGAATTGTTAAATTCTCGACAATTTCATAAAGTTTTCTTTGAGCTGCAGAAGCTCATCAAGAGAGAGTGTATGAGGAGGACCCAAAAAACTCTCCAAAAAAAGAAAAGAAAAAAAACCCGACGTAGCCAGTCATGTGACTCCCAAACTTTGTGCGTCTGCTTGCTTTCCACTTTCTTCCCTCCGAGTCTCTTATAAGCAGGGAAAGTTTGACAAGTGTGCCTCAGTTTCTCCATAGTCGCTCACTTGGATTTGGTGGCTGATCTTCAGAGGTGACGGAGTAAGTCCCCACAGGGCTCTCCTCTCTTTACTTCTCTCCAGGTAAGTTTTTACATAAAGTCTTACAACTTTTTCAAACTTTTTTTTTTTCTTTCTCCATAGCCGCTCTAATATTCAGAACTGAGCAACACAGTGGAAAGTTACTTTGTATCAATTCATTTTAAAACGCTTTTGTCATGTTACATTTCCTTTTGAACAACTTTCACGTGAGTTTAGACGTTTATGAATCCTAATATGATTCTGATATATATTATCGGTCCTATCATATGTGCGTTTAGTGTTTATTCACGTCTTCCTCAAGTTCGGAAGAAACAAGACATTTAATAGACATGAATAAAATCTCAGTAGTGAAGATAAAAATGAAATAACAGAAACTTTGCGTCTAGAATAAAGTTTTGAAAGCCGGAAGCAGAGACGTGAATTTAACTCGGACTAATTATGACAAACTTTTTGTATCTTTGAATAAATGGAAAACAACTTTTATTCTTTCCTGCCTTCGTTTTTAAAACTCTAATACGACTTTCTGATAAAAAAAAAAAAACAATCGTGCTGTAGGCGGCGCTGTTCAGCTCCTCAGCGGCAAAACTTTAACCTGTAATTCTCAAGTATTCCCACTTAAGTTTATCTCACTTTATATGTTTACATAAACGGTTCTTATACTGCACACTAATATCCAAGATTTAGTAGAATGCGACATTAAATGCGTCTTAAACAAACAAAAATACTTGATGTCTCCCTCCTTAATGCGTCTTTAACACTGTAATTGTCATAATACACACTCCACATACCCCATTTAATCTTTATTAGTGTCACGAGACCCGCAAATTGTCCAGGATATTGAAGAGATGCTCTGCACCACATGAATCCGGCAATTCTTTAGAACTTAAACAGTTCCTTATGATATTTGATTTTCCATGCTGCACAGGGGAATTAATCAAAGACTTGCTTCCCAATTCAATTCCGAATGAATGTTTTCGATTGTATTCAAACATTGCTGCTATAACTGGAGGGACCGAGGTCTTGCTAGATAAACGAGGCTCTTTAAATTCCCCAACAGTCATGCTTGGTCATGTTGTCTTCGAGTTAAAGAGGCTGACTCGCTTTAAATCTGTCACGGTGGCATTGGCTTGAGAACTTTTTTTTTTCTCCATAAAGCAAAGATAAAGTTATCTTTACAACCCTAAACCTAACCCCTGCGTGTGGGAGACGCATGTTTGTTACGCGAGCTGTCCGAGACCAGGTGTAGTTTATGTTATGATAATCTTGAGGTCAGTTTTCATGATTATTTTCATAATAACATCCTCAGCAGGTGCTGAAACTAACACGTTCATCATGTGCTTTATGTGCAGAAAAAACACTAGAGTGGCCTCAAAAAAAAAGCAAAAAAAAAAGCATGTGGACACTTAACCCACTCTTTAAAATGTACGAATGTCTTTGCATTGCATAAGAACTACTAAAACCATATATATTAAGCAACAGTACGAACTTGAGGAGAACTGATTCATGCGTTTTTACTAAAAATAATTACGCTCTTTGTTCAGACGTGTCACTTTGATATTTTGCATCAGACATTCAAGTGTCTCAATACGTTTTATTACATCTGAGCGTTCTATTTTCAGCTAGAACTCCCTCAAGATGGGTGACTGGAGCGCGTTGGGAAGACTTCTTGACAAGGTGCAGGCCTACTCCACGGCCGGAGGGAAGATCTGGCTCTCCGTGCTCTTCATCTTCCGGATCCTAGTTCTGGGAACGGCGGTGGAGTCGGCCTGGGGCGACGAGCAGTCGGCTTTCAAGTGCAACACCCAGCAGCCCGGTTGCGAGAACGTCTGCTACGACAAGTCGTTCCCCATCTCGCACGTGCGCTTCTGGGTGCTCCAGATCATCTTCGTGTCCACGCCCACGCTCCTGTACCTGGCGCACGTCTTCTACCTGATGCGCAAGGAGGTCAAGCTCAACCGCAAGGAGGAGGAGCTGAAGGCCGTGCAGAACGACGGCGGCGACGTCGAGCTCCACCTGAAGAAGATCGAGCACAAGAAGTTCAAGCACGGCCTGGAGGAGCACGGCAAGGTGAAGATGAAGGGCGCCTTGCTGCGCACCTACATCGTCAGCATCATTTTCAAGTCCGTCTTCGAGGTGGCCTTCCTGGTCATCCAGTGGTACATCTACGGCTTCACCCTGTCCGCCGTGTACACGTGCGAGCGCTCGCCCTGCCCCCACCGGGTGGACTGCTTCCTCTCTCGGCCGACGGAGAAGACCATCTTTATCATTTTCATGCTGGTGGTGTCGCTCGTCTCGCTTTTGCTCAACATCATCGAGCTCTTCTACGTGCTCTTCAAGCGGATCAAGGACCGCGTGAAGGGCCAGCAGAATCAGTACCCCGCCGGCACCTTGAGCCCTACGCCGACCAAACTGTCCACGACCAAGTACGCCTACTACAACGGCTGCTCCTCGCCGACGGCGCCGCTCTCGCCCATGTCGCCTCCGGGCTACAAACTGGCCACCGGCGAGCGGACCAACTCTTGTCGCAATTACAACAAGCAGGCCAACGAGCAGAACTGGGCCAACTACAGCACGGAACAGAACCGCCTAGGCCAGAACGGCAGCACCATCTCCAATTCGCACGCTCAGGCCTTCGACTTCCCCGACGACACGCACGAGCCCAAGAAACTGACGGCGGGCCACGAGCTGCAGCCGCTGGCGTTGATAGACGCCCGGCCGTGCAGCCGCGCCAGCAGCCGCATGAGCAGTCGAGCGCGGCCCGACGACCTGGACGTCTAGCCGTGCGCCTGAGCGCCGCTAAGGGACTGACGCGGAGACGCGCTCGACTCCTGTACCGAGGGGGCGGGGCGAGTCCCTCTCTCTAGACTCTAGTCGATACAGAGACATAAAATTACTCACACTGCTGGAGGTACTATTCATTAATAATGATGTTGAAACTAGCAGAGCTAACATGCCCTAACAAGCCAACAGCTGGGGGACTCGAAGGGGCACGAGCGGGGGCGCGTCTCTCGATTCTGCCCACCAGAACGTGCCTTGGCGACGTGATCGATTTTGTTAAAATGCCACACAACGATTCCACTTTAACATGTTGCACTCCTGCAGTACGTGTAGATTCGTGTTAGAACCCCCCCCCCCCCCTAACGGTTACGTCACGACGTCAAATCAGTCGTGAATTAATATTTATTTATTCATAAAGATTAACAGGATATCCACCACTAGATGAGGATTGACTACTACTCAAGGTCACGTCTACATAATTAATACCATCCGAGCGCATATTTATTGACAACAATCCAAATTTCGGCAATACGTTCATCAGCAAACGCGGAGTTTTTATTAATCACAGTGGACTGTCATTTTCCTGATAAACTTTGAATTTATGTGGTGTCGGTTTTTGTTATTTGATGATATTTGTTGTTTTTTTTTTTTGGGGGGGGGGGGGGGGGGGTTATTTTTGGTGGTGGTGGTGTGAATTGGAAACTGAGCTGCTGTACCGACTGTTACACGGCTTGATTTTCTTTTCCGCATTTTGATTCTTACTGAATTAGTGTGTGAGAGAAAGGCTTTACTTTTGTGCTCCTTTTTTTTATTTTCCTTGGTTTCTTTTTGGAGGGCAGATGGAATGGATTAGTTTTGAATTAGAATGAGAATTAGAATTAATGTCTTACCTTTGGAGTGAATGACCTTTTTAACTCAATGTAATCATTGCTGCTTGAGAGATAGAGTTTTAGTACTGTAAATCAAGCTAACTATTTCACAAATGTGAGTTGTTGTTTTTTTTTGTTTTTTTTTTTAGAAGACTGCTTTTTAGAGCTGGACTAATATTTAGTCAGTTATATTAAGAGATATATGCCAGCGTAGCTCCACAACTACCAAACACTAGTAGATGAAATTTCATTATGGACATTTTTCTTTTTTTTTTTTTTTTTGATTTTTCAAATTGTGCATCATAGTATTGGTACTCATTTGCAGAGGCTCATGGATTTTTCAGCTACAATGGTGTTTGCACTGAGATTTTGGCTAGGGTGTTATTTGATGCAAAAATGATGAGAAGTTCTCTGTTGTGCACGTAACTAATTTATTTTACAACACACTACGAGGCGTAAAATCACTACACTTTAACAGTGCTCTCACAGAATCCTTGGGTTTGGGCCGTCGAGTGGCTACGGCGAGATTTTGCATCTGGTAAATAGCGCATATTGGGTTTTAAATCGGAACAACACTGATGTAATGCCATTCCATGCTGTCGGACGGTGTGCATGGCAGTGGAAAAAGCGAGCAATCAAACAAAAACGGACATTAATCAAATCTGTGAAAAAGCAATTTAACCAATAAAGATTTTTTCTTTGTCATTTTGTATTTGTGTCTCAGTCAAAATCTTTTATACGACCACACTAACGCTTTCCAATACACACTTACTCATTTCGGTATTTTTGTTTACACCCGACGAGAGGCTCATGATCAAAAAAAGACAAAATGCACTGCAATTTGTCTGGTGCCAGTATCTAAAGGAGTCTGGTGCAGGCTTTTTATCCAAGAGAATTAGCCCTACACAAACCACGGTGTTTAAACAGGCAATAGAGACAAACGCAGTGTAACGGCCAAGATCCGTCTACGCCAAGACCGGCTCGCAGACCGAAAGACTGATAAGTTTTTACATGTATGTTTTAAAATGCCCCAGAAACTTTCAAAATTTCATCATATAAAAAGATTCAGAGCCTTTTCTCTTATCCAAGTTTCCTATTTAACCTTTCCACAAAGCTAAATAAAACCATATGCCTGGGCCGAGTCTGTGGACCACATGTGGCTAGAGCAGAAGAACGTAAAAAAAAAAAAAAAAAAAAAAAAGCAAGAGACTTTGATCTAATGCTAATTAATGCAGATCTTTTTAGACCAGATTTATCACACAATGCAATTGCATATACCAGAGGCCGGACCGATTCTGCAGTTGCTCGTCAGAACAAGATAAATGAAGGGATTCAGCTGGTGCAAAAAGAAAGAAATAAAGAAATGAAAGCATGAACACATTCATTGCCTTTCAAAAGTCACCAAAAGCTGCATTTTCTTAAAAAAAAAAAAAACAGTTTTACTGCGCAAATATTAATTTAACAGTTTAATAGCCGTTTTCTGTTTTGCAAAACAACTTCAGAAATCGTTCGAATATGCTGCTCAAGAAACATTTCTTGTTTTTGTCAGTGTTGAAAAGAGTCGTGCTGCTTCATTTTTCGGTGACATTATTTATTTTGTCACAATTCTTTGATGCATTATTTGAGATGAAAATCACTGTTTATATTTCTCAATTTAAACACTTTACGCTCAGTCACCATTATTGCCGCAAAAACATTTCGGCAATGAAACAGAACGGACGTCAGAGCAACCGCTCGAGGGATGGGTAAACACGTCTGAGGTGCAGTTTATTTCACAGAGAGAGAGAGAGAGAGAGAGAGAGATGGGGACGCGAGTAAAGAGAGTCACCCGAAATGCATATACAGCAGCCTTCTGCCCACAGACTACTGGAAAACCTCAGTGTGTGAGTTACATTTCCTGTGCCCATACTGCCACCCAGACCACAACTCCTGGGTGGTGCTGGGAATCCATGTTAAAGCGGCTAAGTTTGACTACAAATGGACGTTTTATTATGACGTCGCACACGTTTAATAAAGCAGCTGCTGTGCTTCTCTCATAACATCTTATATTGGACACCCGCCTGACTTTATTTTTTAATGACACGTCTTTCACAATCAGATATAAACCATTTCCCCCCCCCCTCTGTCCACATAGAGGAAGGCTCTGGGGAATTGTATCCACAAATCCGAAAAGCACCAGTTCTGTGACGATCATCTCTCTCCCGCTATATGGAAGCGGTTCCGACTATAGGTAGACGAGAGACGGTCCGACTCTTCCTGGAGCTCAGCTAGAGCGGTGGAATGCCGGCTATCAAGCACGCAGGGTACTAAAAAAAAACGAGCAATGCTTTTGTAGATGGTCAACACTCGCAGACTGGCCGCTTTGCACCTCCAGGCACTGTGGATATCATGCACAGTCATGTTTCCTGAGAGATCTGCCCATTCCCTGCTGTTTATATAAGCATAAGCAAAGCAAAACAATAGGATGCTTCCAATTTTACAATGGCGGGAGCTGCCAATCCCAAATGGTGTCTCAGTTTTCCATGCGGTTAGAAATTGGATTCGTCCTCGTCGCATTTTTCTTTGAAATTTTCCACTGCTGGATGGACTAGAACTGCTGAGAGAAAAGCTGTGGTTTTATTAAACATGGAAGAGCAGCTCCCAAACTTGTCTAATAAGCTGAAGAACATGCACAGAGTCAGAAGAACTCAGCACTAATAGACTCTCTCTGTCAGCAAGAGGATTTCACGTTCTCTCTCTCTCATTTCTCACTATTTCATCACCTGACTCTGGCAGTAGTCTCAGTCTCACCTCATATATTGCCTTGTTTTAGTCCCTTGCTGTCCATTCAAAGTGAGTTCGTGTTGCCTCTGGGCCATTTGAGCTCCTCCCTGCGAGGTTAGGCCTCTGCGGCACCGACGGGAAGTCTGCAGGAAGACCTGAGGCGTGTGACCCCCACTGGCTTTGCCAATTCCTTCCGTCGAAAACAAGAATTAAAGCTCGCGTTTTTACCCGGAGTTCCTGATGTGCAAAAGGTCTGTCATTTTTCATTTCGACGCATTGTCTTCATTTCAATTCTATTCGCATCTGTGTCGTTTTGCTAAAGTATCAAATCATGTGGCAAATTACGAATTTGACATATAAAAGAAACTAAAGGAGTGGAAACTTTTGACTGCCCAGAACATCCTGATACTCGAGGTGTGATCACGCTCGGCAGGTTTGGTTTGATTAAAACGAACCCTGGAGTGATTCCTCTGTATGAATACTGACATCTGAGGACCGCTGAAAAGATGGGTCTCGATTCGCTTTCGAGCATACTCTGATGCGGTTTAAGGGTGCGTTCACACTTGGAGTTCGGTTGGTTTGGTTCGTTCGGTCCGGACCAAGAAACAAAACAAAACATATAGTCCCGGTTCGCTTAGCGTTCACACTGGCATTTTTAACAGCGAACCTAAAGTTACCGAACCAAAGGCATCGGGATACGGTCACGACCTGATTGGTCGGCTTTTATGACGTATATTTCGCGACGGAGCTTCATTCCCGAACACTCAAAACAACGCTGTGTCCCGGATTAAACGCCATCATTTTATGCGTGTACATATGCTTTATTTTGACCAGCTGAGAACTCATGAAGAGCTCATAAAATGTTCAAAACATTCAGAACAGCAGCAGGATTTCCTCCGTTGTGTGCAGAAACAGAACTTTCACCTCCTCGTTGCCCCACGTTTGCCCTCGACTCATTTTGGATACTCCGATCTTTCTGCGTCATCAAATCAGTGACTTGTAGCGTCGCATCTTGTGACATCACGTCCTGTTTTTGGTTGGTTCACACGTCTTTGGTCCGTGACGCGTTCATATATCAATGGAACCGCACCAGAGTTCGTTTGGAAGCGGACCGAGGCCCATCTTTTTAGCGGTCTCTGTCGGCACCAGGGTTCGGATGGCAGCGTTCACATATGAACCGCACTCACTGAGCGATCGCACCAGGGTTCGTTTTAATCGAACCGAACATGACAAGTGTGAACGCAGCCTAAAAGAAATATGAACGCAATACGGACCGAAACCAGGACACGTTGTCACAAGATGTGATCAGACATTCGTCACATTCGAACACACCCTCAAAACCTTAGCGACCACAAAGCAATGTCCTGACAAACAATTGCAGCCACCAAGAACACCCTGACAACTGTATAAATACTGACTGGTGCCATTTAGTCCTCCAGCAGGGCACATTTCATCCATTTTCATTTGCTCTCCCTCAACAAACGCAAGCACACACGCAGAGTCCTAATTTTATGTTCCTTCATTTCAGGGCGCATAAACCCCTTATTGTTAAAAGCTGTCTCCCAGACATTTCAAGTTACAGAGCTGAGTGCTGCTATTCCTCCCTCAATAGCACAGACAGGGGAAGAGACAGAAAAAAACACAGACAGAAACTCAAAATACGGACACAGGAAATGAGAGACAGGAAATGAGCATGAGCGCTAAACATCAGACTCGGTTATTTAGCTGATATCTTAGTGAAGATATCAAGAACAGAGCACGACTTCAGAGAGCGGACAGATGCGCACTGGAATGCATGCAAATGAAACGAGGCAGATGAAGAGAATTATAGGAGGAATGAAGAGCAAATCCAGAACATGAAAAAACAATGACAATATTGCGTGACGTCTGCTCACATTTCAGATAGCAAACTCAGTGCCTGTCCGGCGTGAATCGGCCGAGGCATTGGTGAAAGAACCGATGCTCTTTTCTAAGGAACATGAGGTTCTTCCGTGTGGATCACCGTTGGAGCAGGATGTCGGCCATGTGGAATGCATTATCCGGTGGTCCTGCCGCTGTCCACTCTGGACTCTGCAACCCAGCGCCACCTCTGTTTTGATAGCACGAGCTCTTCGGTGTCAAGGCCGTAAAATGTTTAACGTGGCCGGCTCAAAGAGAGCCTTTAAAGTTCACTGGGACTCTGAAAGATACCTCTAATTGAGGTGGATGGGGTTTGGAGAGTAGGGCACGCTGGGTCCATACCGAAGCTAAAATTACGAGACTTGTCATCGGTTACGGAGAGGTCAGGAGAGAAGAAAGTATGCGGCCCACATCCAAAGTCAATAGCGGGTTGACTGGCATAGGCAAAATATTTCCATGCTTCACCCCGTTTTCTTCCAAACCGCCTCTCACTTACGGCAAAACGTCCAATATATTGACTATGGTCATTACTCTAAATTTAGCCAGATGCGCCCCGGTTTTCCACTGAGAGGTCCAAATCGGGAAAATCAAGCCAGGAGTATTCTAAGAATGGGGAATAAGATATATTTCATTCGCCTGACTGTAACCAGCATCTATTCAAAGAATGCAGCAGTCTGAATCCCTTTCAGCACTGCTCTTTTGGCAATATGCATTTGCCATATCTATAATTTTAAAGGGCTGTAGATGCTTAAACAGCAGCTAAGTATGAAAGATTAGCTGTGGCTGAATATACAATATCCATTCTGGGATCCAACTCTCAATAAAACGCCATCGACGGCGTTGATCCTTAGCAATGTAATCGAATTGCGCTCTCACAAACTATTCAGCTAAAATGATTTTAAATAACGCTTAAGCCTGAGAGAGCACAAACATGAAACACTTCATTTTTAGATTTCAGTTTCTGTGTCGCGATGCGACCAAGACAGCACACCACAGGCCCCGTTTACAGCTCAAGAAGCGTTTTCGTCACTAGTGCATGATGCTAAATACAGGTGTAAAATGTTTTGCGATTTGTTTTGTCCACATTCGTTCCTCTTCCATCTGACCGCCACAAAACATCCTCCACCTAATGCGCAAACATTATAGGAAGGGCGCAAACTCTGTCGGCTGAAGAGCCGAGTTTGGTTTGGAGAAGACAGTCAGAGCAGAAACGAAAGCTGATACTCTTCATACGTAAATTGCGTGAGTTTATTTCATCCATTCGATGGAAAGATCTGAAATAGGCCATACTGTGCATTTACCCACCCATACGCCCTCGACTCGAAGAAATCAGGACAGAAGTGATTAAAAAACCAGGTGTCATCTACTTGTGATCTGATTGACCAAAACACATCTTAATACCAGGTGTAAGGACATTCCACTGACTGTGAAATATCAAACATGCCATTAGAGTCAACAAACATGGCGGACGTTAAAAATAGCGAGTTCTGCGTTTTACAGACAATTTGTTTCCATCTTCTCTCAGCTCACTTTCTGATCTTGTATCGTTTCGTATCGTGACGGTTCCTCCCACATATTTACGACGATGTTCAGAGCAGATTCGGTCACTCTTAACACACCTCAAACCACAGGAAAATCTGATTAAATCATCTGCAGAACCATCAAGATAATCGGGACTTCACCTGCCTATCTTGTAACGTGTGGGCGCCTTTAGATGACACTGAAATCACACAATATTTATAACCTACATTTATCTTGTGACTTCTTTTTGACTTCAAAAATCATAAAAGTTGTGTGCATTTGTGAACAAAATGTTCTTATTTTCTGCAATAATCCAGAAAAATCCTAATGGGTTTTGTCGAGGGGAACCGGGGCGATGCTATCTTCTGCGTTATTGGCCAACAAAAGTATATCATTACTGCAGCATTCATCTAAAAGTGTTTTAGCACCAGATCAGATGTAAACAGCCATGGGTTCGATTGCATGGACTGATAGAATGAAGCATAAGATACTTTGGGATGAAAAATGCACACAGTAAATGTAAATGTATGTGCTATTTTAAATACAGCAAGTGACATTTTTGCTTCAGAATTGCAAACTACCATATTACTCATTACTTCTGCAGTGTGTATACCATGCACTCTTTATGAAACATATCCCATGATGCAATGCTCTCAAGTACAAATGAACTGGAAGTAATTTTCATTTTATGCATTTTTTTTTTTTTCAATCAACTCTTTCATTCCCTGGAAAATGAACTCGTGAGCTTGTCACAATCAGCACAATGCTCTAGTGTTTGAGCTACAGAACAGCTCATTTAAGTAAAAGTGGAGTAAAAATGCAAAATAAGCATTTTCACAAAAAGTTAACATTTTTATCCAAAATATAGAATTGTTCTGAACCACATAAATGCTGCATTGATGAAACAAACGTCTATTTATTTTAAACACATGAAATGCTTTCATTATAGCGAGCTATTTTTATTAATAGCTCTCTATTCTGAACACGGCTAATGCTGTAATGTTGCACATTCGCTCCAAATACACTGTTAAAAAATTACTGTAAATTTTACAGTATAATACTGGCAGCAGGGTTGCCAGCCAGTTACTGTAAAATTTACAGTAGTGCTACTGTAATGTAATTTACAGAATTTCCCTGTATTCTCATTACAGTAAATAACTGTATTTTTTTTTGAATTACGAAGGGTCAATTTACAGCAATATTCTGTAAATTTGAGTCAAACCAACACGTGACCCCAGAATGCATTGCAGTTTACAGCAATATGCTGTATTGTTAAGAAACAGCCAGCGGCTGTAAAATAATACTGTCATTTTTACAGTAATTCATTACAGAGTATGTTACGCTATTAGGATTTTCAAAATGCACTCAAATTTTAGAGCATGAGCAGATGTTCGGATGTAGAGTAATGTCATTCTGGTGACCCGACGTGCCGCTCTACTGCTGTTCAGGACATTTGAACCCCGTGAGAAGAATCTATACGCTTTTGGGTTTTCCTAAGCTCTTCATCGTACCTCCACTGCATTGGCTCTGCATCTCCAGAAAATTCACAAGCATGTTTACAATCGCATCAGGAATGCTAAAGCAGCTAATAACCTTGTTAAAAACGAGGCTTTGTATGTTCGTTTTTGCTGGCTGCACACTTGCCAAGGCAGTAGTGGCTCTCAGATGCTGAGGAACTCTGAAATCAGCAAAAATGTGTGTTCCTCAGGCGCATTCGACAAAAAAAAAGAAGTACTGGGGGAGGATGACATAGCACTCGTTTAACTGCTATAGACACATTCAACAAACAAATGTAAGTGCATGTCCACAAACTTCCTAAAATGTTCTTGTTTAATTTTCCCTGCTAGTGCGTACAAGGTTCTCAAACCGCTGTGATTGTAAAAACAGACAACATCGCCTGTGCGTTTGATTATATACCAAAGTGTGCATTGTAATATGAAATGACTTTGACGGATGGCTGTTTGAGCGCTGAGGATGGTTGCAATTCCCTGACAGAGGATTTCCTCATTTATATAACATTGCAGCTTGAGGGATAGCAGTTCTCTAAACGTCTGTGTAGTCTCAACTGTCTCTGTACACAGGTGCACATTTGCTCCATCTGCAGATCGCATTGCTCTTCTTCACATTTACATATTCGAGGATCAGGAAGAATCGTCTTCAGGCAGCAGCCACTGTTGCTACTGTGAGAGGAAAACGTTTCCCCTTTTTCCCATTTCAAAAAGTAGCTGCTCTTTATATATATATATATAAAAAAAAAATTATATGATCAGTAAGTCATGGCAATTATGATTTTGCATAACTGTTCAAAGGGTTGGGGAGTCACGAAATACAAGTCACTTAGTTACGTATTTAAAATACAAACTGTGTTTCATGACAGTTCCATTTTAAATGGGTGGTAATCAGATTACAGTTCCATCTGAAAAGTGTTTTAGATTACCAAAGTGATTACTTTGAGTTTTAATGTCATTTAAACAGCGATTGGTGATTCTCTGACTCTGAGCGTCTGAAAAAGACGAGTTCAGTTTCATGTTTTCCACTGTTTTCATGTTTTGGGAGTCGTTTTATAATTCACTCGTCACTGCAACTTTTTCTCACAATTAGTTTTTTTTCCCTCACAATTGTGAGTTTGCGTTTCACAATTCTGACTTCTTTTTCTCAGAATTGCGAGATTTAAACTCACAATTGCAAGTTATAAAGTCAGAATTGGGAGAATTTTTTTATTGAAATAGTGAATTTAGTATGCGAGTCAATGTTAAATGTCATAATTCTGACTTTTCTCAATATTGCGAGTTTATATCTCATAATTCTGACTTTATGACTCACAATTGCAACTTTATATCACACAATTCTGAGGGAAAAAGTCAAAACTTGCAATTTTTGTGTTTGTTCCACACTTATTCCAAAGTATTCTAAAGTATTTAGATGAAGTGACTAAACTTGAGTAATATGACGAAATACGTTACAAATGACTTTTTAAAGCATGTATTTTGTAATCTGTAGTGAAATACATTTTAAAAGTAACCCACCCAGCCCTGACTGTAACTCATTAAAATAATTCAAGGAATTTCAACTCGATTTTTTTAAGTCAGTTTAATATAATTTCAGTTGAAATGGCTTACAGACTAACAAATAATGACTTAAATTAATGCAGCAACTGCACTATTTTGTTTTTTATGAATTTATTCAAGTTATCAAACTTGTTTACAGCTTTAGTGAATCGGTTCATCTGCTGAACCGAATAAATAAAGAATGAATCATTGATTCAAATCTCAGATGGAAGATGAATGCTCTTACATACAGCTTTAAAATGTTGTTCAAGCGACTTTTTGTTAGTAGCTAGTCTTGATAACATTTTTTTTTTCAAAAGAGCTTAACTTTAGTTTAAATACTTTGAATCATGACCTGTTTGTAGCTCAGGAACACTGGCAGATATTAAAAATCTAACATTATACATCTTTGCATTGTAAAGTAAACTGACTCAAGCAATAGAAAAAATGACGAAGGCTGTATTGATAAGGTTCAGTTTAATCAAATGATGATCTACCAAATGTTTTTCTTTTCTTTTCTTTAGTTGATTGCAAGAATTTTTCGGCAACTGTCAACTTGTATACAAAACCTTCTACATTAAAGACAGGCAATAAGAAAAAGTGATTGGAGGGGAAAAAAAGAGAGATATATCATTGAGGAAATGAAAAATAAATTGAGTTATGTGTGGAATTACTTTACAATATAGTTTTTTTTCTTTACCGTACTGGTTTTCTCCAAGCCAACATGCCTCAGGTTGTTAAACTTATCAGTTTCAAATTTCCGAAGTCCGTCTTGAGTTTCGATAGATGCACGATAGAAGAAGCTTTTCTTTACACTACATCAGTTTGCCATCCTGTGAACACATCAAGAATCAATCATTTAGCATCCACTTGCGTTTTATACATACAAACTGAGGTTGTTTAGCATGCAAACATTTAGGTACTACCAAACAAGATCATTTGGGAGAGGTTTTTGCACAGTCAAAGCAGAAAGAGCTCACAGTAAGCATGCCAAGCAAAAACAACAAACAAAATGAACAGGGTGCTAATTAGCAATCAGCTCACAGCGGAACGAGCCGCTCTTAGTGGGATCTTGGACACGGCACAACATCGAGCTAAGCGGAGTGGACTTTGTTACCCCCGCTAGCTTTTTGTTTTTAATCAGCAATGCTGTGATGTTTAAGGGCTACTAACGCACAAAACGTTGCAAGAAAACGCTTAGGATGAACGCTAAGCTAATGATACGAGCCAGAACAGATAATTGCACCACTTGAAATACAAGCGAAGAGGTGCTATTTGACCCACTCTCAGCTTCTGGTGCGGCACACACCGGATTAAGGCTTGATGTAAACACTTGCACGGGGTTGAGTTGAGGACGGGGTAATGGGCTCAAACGGCTGCCCAAGGTTCATGACTCGTAGTGGACGCCTAAAATCTCAATAATCGCAAACCTGAGACGACGGAGAGTCACTGATATCGCACAAACTTGCACATTTGCAGGAAAAAAACCCCCAAAAGGTTATGGTAGACTGCGTCTATCGTCAGCATAGACACAGTGTTCCCATTTGAAATGCTGCAAAACACAAGACAAAGAGAAAAACATGAAAAAGACACGCTCTCCATCCCACACCACCGAACGCTTTTTCAAATTTTCACCACATGAGTCCGTGGGAGGAATTCAGTTCCTATGCAACCCAATTCTGCTTTGCACGTCTCCGAGTCTGGCTCTGTAATACTGGCAACAAAGAGTTTGACACATACTTAAACGGAGTGCCAAGCTCTGGATGCTTTTATGAAGGCTTTAAAAGAAACACCTTTAAATGCAAAAGTATGTATTTCATCAGCACAGCCTATTTATATTGCAATTATTTCTGCTAAAGAGGCTATTAGACAGGCAACCCAGAAGCAATGAAGTCTGCTCGATGCTCAGATGAAGCTGACATCATTTAAAAGCCCATGCCTGAAGTGTTGCGTTTGAGTCATGGTGATCTGAAGCCATGAGCTCACCTGGGAGAACGTTTTTAATAATGAAGAGCTTCATTGAGATGTTGCTCTGCGGGTTTCCGTGAAGCTTATCGTCTGACTTCAGTCTGAATGCACTGTGTACACTTTCTCTTTTGCTTATAAAGCTCTCATTTTTGTGGATATGGTCCCAAAGCCGTTGGAACGGTTACCAAGCGGTAACCATAGCAAAATCCAACAGCACCAGACAAGTGTTTAATTTGGCTCTTCTTTCACTTCAAATGTTATGTCCTTCCTTCCTGTCTGTAAAAATCTTGGTGTGGATCTCTTCAAAGTTTAATACTTTTGTATGACATTCTGTATTTGGAAATCTGGACAATGAGTTTGTCTTTTTTGGTTTGACAAATCACCATATCACAATATGGTGAATTCACTCATTATGGTTTATGGCATACGGAACTGGTAAAAAAAAAAAAAAAAAAAAAAAAAAGCCGCCCACTATGTAGTTTTTCCAGGCACTAAATAAGCTTATATAAGGCTGTGCAATAAATATTTTAAGTAATCCATGCCACTAATTAATGTAAAAAAAAAAACGGCCCAGGAGTTGCGCAGTGAAATTGCAGATTTTTCACTTTTTTATGCCGCTCCGTAATACGTGACTTCAGCTGAAACAATAGTCTGATAATGGACGTCAATGGAGGAGAGGCTTCATTACACTGTTAAAAAATTACTGTAAATTTGACAGTATAATACTGGCAGCAGGGTTGCCAGCCAGTAGTGTTACTGTAATTTAATTGACAGAATTTCCCTGTATTCTCTGATTACAGTAAGTAACTGTATTTTTTTAAATTACGAAGGGTCAATTTACAGCAATATTCTGTAAATTTGAGTCAAACCAACATGTGACCCCAGAATGCATTGCAGTTTACAGCAATATGCTGTATTATTAAAAAACAGCCAGCGGCTGTAAAATAATGCTGTAATTTTTACAGCAATTCATTACACTGTTAAAAAATTACTGTAAATTTGACAGTATAATACTGGCAGCAGGGTTGCCAGCCAGTAGTGATACTGTAATTTAATTTACAGAATTTCCCTGTATTCTCTGATTACAGTAAGTAACTGTATTTTTTTTCAAATTACGAAGGGTCAATTTACAGCAATATTCTGTAAATTTGAGTCAAACCAACACGTGACCCCAGAATGCATTGCAGTTTACAGCAATATGCTGTATTATTAAAAAACAGCCAGCGGCTGTAAAATAATGCTGTAATTTTTACAGCAATTCATTACACTGTTAAAAAATTACTGTAAATTTGACAGTATAATACTGGCAGCAGGGTTGCCAGCCAGTAGTGATACTGTAATTTAATTGACAGAATTTCCCTGTATTCTCTGATTACAGTAAGTAACTGTATTTTTTTTTCAAATTACGAAGGGTCAATTTACAGCAATATTCTGTAAATTTGAGTCAAACCAACATGTGACCCCAGAATGCATTGCAGTTTACAGCAATATGCTGTATTATTAAAAAACAGCCAGCAGCTGTAAAATAATGCTGTAATTTTTACAGCAATTCATTACAGCGTATGCTGAATAAACCGCTTTTGTGAGGAAATACCTCATCATTTAATGAATCGACAGCCCATTCAACATGAATGCTCTTAAACATGATCTATTAAGTTGATTAGGCTGTTTTATAAAAGAAGCCACGGACAATTATGACTTTATTTCAATGCTATCCGCAAACAGTGTTCGACATAACGAAATTCAATGATATCAAGGCACACGTGATCCAAGTTAGGCTTTTTCAACGCTTTTTCCAATGGTATTCCATCTCTGGAATAGCGTTTATGTATCCCCGTCCCGTCTTCTGTCTTCCGGTTTGTATTTCCACAGCATGAAGGTATTGCTTTATGAATGATCCGCTCGTTTTAAAGTCTTCCAGGCCTACTGACATTTGTTACGACATCAGCTTCAAACATTACAACGATCGCGCTAACTTTCGTTAACTCTACAATATGCAAATCCACTTCGCCGGCTAATGACAGCGATAGAAATATACAGAGCTACCGCAAAACCTTGCTTCTCTGGTGCGTTGAGGTCGACGGATTTCAGTATTACTATTATGATCATTATATCTAAAAATGTGGTTGATGAGTCCAAAAAAAAAAAAAAAAAAAGAAAAAAAGTGTGGTTATGGTTTGAACCACAATCCAATAAATACGAAATGAAAGGAAACCAGTTTGAAGCATGATCTGGTTTCAGTCAAGCCAGAACGGTCTGGCACAGAGGAGATTAAGTTCCTCACACTTGTACTGTAATTATCGGAATATAATATGCCATATGAAACCTTGTGGGTTCTGGAGATTTGCTGATGTCTAACCCTCAAATAACCACAACATTTGCTTCTGATTAATAGAAATGCACTATTGCGCTATAATCATAAACGATTACGTAAAAGCACTCAAACCCAGACAAAATGAAACGAGTTATAATTCCTAAATTACATGATATGCGACTTGCTGGGTGTTCTATGTTTTGACGAAAACACATTTAAATGGCATACACATGGTATTAGCATGTCAAGACGACGGCTGTTCCCATGAACCGACTGTCATCAAACGGTGGGAAAGAAGTCTTTCTGAAAGACTGGGTCAGACTTTCATTTATTTTAGCAAGTTAACACAGGCAAATTTATGTCTGAGGTTGTCATTCGCGCACAAGCCAGGAGTGCGTAATTGGACAAACGGAGGGAGAGCAAACTGGGATTTACATGAGTGGTACTGGTCGATTTGAACAAATAATGTCTTTCCTTTTTGCTGGGCTCAGCGATAAGTAATGAAATTATAGCGTTTATAAGCAGTAATTAGTGAACTGCTTGGCCATAGTCTGTCAGACATAGACAAGGCCTAATAAGCCACTTCTTGCATTTTACTGCCCACAAAACAGCTTAATAAACAGTAGCTACCCATATCACCTGCTGGGAGAGCTGGGCTTTGGAAAAGCGGCCAGCCAGGAACAAGCCTGGGAGCGCTGAATGCCTCTCCGTCAGCCCACAGCGGGTCTTCCCGTGTGTCACCCTCACCGCAAGCCCGCGGCGCGTCTCGCCTCACAGCTCTTTTTATTGCACCGAACGCCATGAGTGATTGAAGAGTTAATGGTGCAGCTGTTGCAGAATTAGCCTGCGTAAAATGGCCATAAAGTGCGAAATGTAAAATTAATATCAACTGGAAAGAAAGCTGAAGCGGTGGAAAACTATAAACCATTTACAAACCGGATGGTTGTTAAAACGGTTGTCTTACATGCTATTCTTGTCTGCGCACGCCATTTCTGCGAAAGGAAATGGTTTTCAAAACTAATATATAAACACAGAATGCAATGCTTATGTGAAGGGAAACAATTACTAAAACAAATTCAGCTCCATAAACTCAAAGTGAGCCAGGTGAAGCCAATATTGTTGATCATCTCCTATCAAGGCCACATATTAAGGTGGATACGTGGGCAGGAATAGAGATCCGAGCGACTTTGACAGAGGCTGAATTGTTATGGCAAGGCGACTGGGTCAGAAAGTCTCTGAAATGGCAAGACTTGTGGGTTACTGTGACCTGAGGAGAGACAAACCAAACAATCAATCGATGAAAGAGGGCAACGATGGCTATCCCAACTCACACAAAAATTTGAATGATTATGCAAGGAATGTGTCACAACACACACAGCCACAGACCAATCAGAGTGACCCCTGTCCACCATCGAAAGCCCCTACAATGGGCACACGAGCGTCAGAGAGCATTGAAAGAAGGTTCCCTTGTCCCCGTTCCTTTAATATCACGTGGACGGTTGTGTACCAGGGTCACCTTGGGACGACAACAAGCCATTGGAGGGAGTACGATGCTCTGGGCAATGCTCTGTTGGGAAAACCTGGGTTCGGTAATTCATGTGACGTGCTACCAGTGTAGGAGATCAGGTACACCTCTACGTGACAATGGTGTTCCCCAGTGGATGCTTTCAAGCAAGATGTGTGATGCACCCTTCACAAATTGTTCGGGAATGGTTTGAGGAACACGATGAACTTGGCCTCCAAATTCCAACAGATCTCAACGCAATTGAGCATCTCCGGGATGTGCTGGACCAACAAGTTCGATCCACCTTGCAATCTACAGGACTTGAAGGATCTGCTGCAAACATCTTGGTGCCAGATACTACAGGACTCCTTCAGGGAGTCCATGCTTTGGTGGGTCGGCGCTCTTTTGGCAGCACACGGAGGACCAACGGTGGCTCTTAAGATATGCATGGTTCTTTGCTTCTGCAGTACAGTATAATGCATTTTCCTCTACAGTGAGTCAGAGTTGCATCTGGACTCAACCAACAGTGATAAGCATTTCATCTGATGCTATCACAAGGGTGTTGCTGATAAAACTTGAAGCTGGGTCCACATTTCTTTGAAGTCTCCAGAGGATGAAGAGAGTCCCACCTTTCAAAGAAAATAATCAACTTTCAAAGAAAATAATCAGATTTTATGCCACGAAATTATATATTGACTCACACAGTAGGGGGAACTGCAAACAGGGATCAACATTTCATATTTCCCTGTAACCTTGATGGTGGGAATGTGGGATGACAATGCCTTAGTTCGACAAAACTCTTATGTAAAGTTGTTTTCTAAGAATCAAATAAAGTTACATGGCATTTTTTTATGTTTCTAGAAATAAAACAAAACGATATGTTCTTCTGTAACTGCATTTCCTGGCTGGTTTAGGACCATATTTAAGAAAATGTGCAGCCAACATTAGACTTTATTTTGTTTATTGCATAAACAACTCAACAATTTGGAATTATTCTCACATAAGTATCAGTCCAGTATCTCTGTCTCATTTCCGATTGTCTATAGGAAAACTAAAGTGGCACAGCTTACCTCACATCTGTTAGTCAGGTGATCAGGGCAGTCACGGGCACCAGACAACTAATTAAAGCTGTTATCGTAATGTCTACCTGGTTTGGCTTCAACACTAACATGCAATTACGCAATACGGGATAATAACATATTATGCACTATGATGTCAACAACATGACTAACGACTGAAGCTAAACACCACCGACAGCAGCCTCTCGATAGTTACGAACGCCAGAAAATGCCTACATGTTAATCAGCTGTAATGGTGGATCATCTCAAAAAATCTGGGATGAGTTTGCCTCTTTTTAAATGCAGTTATTTTGTGCACGATTACACGTTATAAGCATTATTTATGTGGTTGTAAATTAGTGGTGAGCAGAGAGTGAGGACATGTCTGCTTAAAACACAACACAATAACTAGAGAGATACTTGATTTAAAAAAAAAAGCATGCTGTCTAAAACTCACAAAGACTTACAAGAAGATTTATAGTCTAAATATGTTAGATACTGGACTAGGACATGCACAAGAGAGTTGCCCTTTAAATAAGAATTATGTCGTTTGAGGGGCCATTTCTTTTTGTCGCCGACGTTCCTCTTGGAAACCATAGACAACTGGGAGACTATGAGAAGACTCTGTACTGTAAAACTCTGTTATGTTGTTGCTAATGATTAATGATAGAAGTTAATATGATATATGAAGTCATTGCTTTGCCAGTTAAATGTTGTTATTTTCAGTAAAATTGTAAAAAAAAACAACAATTTAATCTAAGTTCTGTTCTATTTTACTACTGCAAAGTTGCCATTTCATCTATTCTCTTATATTTGTTATATTAAATAATGTTATTTTAATTACATTATATTATGAATCATATAATTCTGAAATTGCTATAACATCTGATCTATTGTATAACGTCGTATTTGTCAACTACATCAGTTAACACGAACTAACAGTGAACAAATCTACAACAGCGCGTATTGATTTCATTTCAACAGTTGCCAATACATTTTTTAACACAAATGTCATCTGTTAACATTAGTTTATGCGCTCTGAACTAAAACAAACAATGCATTCATTTTGTTTTAGAGGATTACATGCATCCAAGGTTAAAAAATGCAGAAAAGTCTTCTAGACATGTTGACAACACGAACCAAAGCAGTGTTTGAGGGCGGGTCAAAGTAAGTGTCGTTTGCTGCCAGCCAATGAAAACCATAGATTTACATGATGCAAATTTGGTATAAGCCTGCATACATCCTTTAATTCAGTTGAGAATTGATTCTTCCTTTTAATAATAATAATTCCATTAGATCATGCGCTTTCCAGACCTTTTAATTCTACACACTGCATGAAAGGTGATATCTGACAAAGCATAACAGGGGCATATTAACATTGACAAAGGTTAATAAATGCTGTGAAAAATATATTACCAGTTTATGCTATTGCATTAACTCGTAAACAAATGAGACCTCATTGTGAAGCGTTGAAATTTTAGAGAATTCTATTCAGTTCTATTCTCATCTCATGGATCTGTGCAGACCGTTTGATTGATGCCACGGAGATAAATATCTGTTTTCAGTTACACATTTATTTTTCCCCCCAAGCTCTTTGTGTGGCATTGCGTTTTGGCCAAGATTTTCCTTGTGGATAGAAGTGTTTCTCTATGTAGCCTGACACTTTTATTTAGTTGTATATACCAATAAGTTCTCATGCTTAAATATCTTTGTGACGAGCAGGGCGGGCGAGAGCCGTGAGGGAATGGCGCGAGAGATAATGAGCGTCAGCTGCGCGCTACACCGGTCTCGTATCTCTCACGGAGGAGCTCCGGAAGCATAAAAGAGGAGCGACGACAGTGAAGGACGAGAGAGGACCAGGCCTGGATTTTATGTTGTGTTTTATTTTGTTTATGTGGGCGGCAGTCGCCGTGAGGAACTGCCACCCTTCTACTTTTATTTTATTGTTTGCTTGTTTGTTTATTAAAACTTGTTGATGGTTCGACATCAACAATGAGAGCCCTCGCTGCGGAGGGGGATCACGGTGAGCACGGGAGAGAAGACCGCGAGTGGCTGCCCGAGGCGGTGGTGCTGGGGCAACTGAGCAACAGGTGGGACGGAGAGCTCGCTGCCGTGCCCCTGGGATGAAGTGGGGTGGCGGCCGTCCAGGAGGGAGCGGAGGAGCCGCCGTTCGCCGTGGGCCGGAGCCTGCTGCCTGCCGCCATGATGGGGAGGAGCAGGGGACGGCGGGCTCGCTGCCAGCTGCCCTCAACAGGAGGAGCCATCGCCGGCCGCCAGGGGGCGGAGGAGGATCGGGCCGTCCATCGAGCGGCCAGTACTATTGCATGGCACCGCGAGGAAGAGGCTCTCGCCTGGCTGAGGACATAGCAGCAGTGTGTCGGGGAACCGGACCACGAATTTTTTTTTTCTCTTCTCTCCACTCTCTCGTCTTGGTCGCTCCTTGTGCTTCCGTCTCCTTTTCTCTCGTCTCGTCTGTCCGTACCCCCAGGCGCTGCGGCCGGCGAGACTGGCCCCCGGGGGGAGTAGGCGCAGCGAGGGGCGATGGGGGTATGTGACGAGCAGGGCAGGCGAGAGCCGTGAGGGAACAGCATGAGGCCGGTGACGCGAGAGATAATGAGCGTCAGCTGCGCGCTACACCGGTCTCGTATCTCTCACGGAGGAGCTCCAGAAGCATAAAAGAAGAGCGACGACAATGAAGGACGAGAGAGGACCAGGCCTGGATTTTATGTTGTGTTTTATTTTGTTTATGTTTATTCTACTTTTATTTTATTGTTTGCTTGTTTGTTTATTAAAACTTGTTGATTGCTCGCCGGTTCCCGCCTCCTTCTTCCCGTTCTTACGAACTGTGTTACAATCTTTATCGACAACATAAAGAAGCAGCTAAAGATGATATAGAAGTCCCTTTTTTTCTTGTTGTGCTTTTTGTTATTTGGTTTCTATCTTTCAGAGGCCCGGTAGACAAGAGCTCCCCATTACTTCTACATTGAACTGAAGCTCGTATCGTGATGAGGCAAGGCATCAGAGAGCGGCTCTGGCCTTTTTGGTCAGCACATCAAACAGCACTGGCACTCTTATGACCAGCCAAAGCAATCAGGCCCTGATTGTCAGAGGCATCCAAGGCCTTATTACACGCAATCTCCTCTAATGTTGCAGACAACAGAAAGATCCCAATATCTTCGCTTTGTCCCCTGTGAGCTGATATAAAGAGCTCCTGGAGGAGCTGCGGGGAATTTAACGCTCTTGTTCTTAGCGTGCACTATTGAGAGTGCAGATCTGAGATATCCAGTAAGCCACCAGTCTCAGCACACAGAGACGCAGAACATTTCGGCGTCTGCTGTGCCGATGCCTATCGCCGAGTTTCATACAAAACACCCTCCTAAAAGGTCTTGAGTTTGTTTAATAGAGCTGATCTCTGTTTGTCCTGCATGCAGTCATTACAGAGCCGAAACAAAGAAAATGATCCGTTTCATAAGTGGCTGCTGCACACAACATTAACCTCTTCTTGTGTTGAGGGGAAAAAAAAGACATCCATCAGTCTGTCAGGAACGTTTTATCTCAGGTTGATGAGTATCATTAGACGCTTAAAGAGCTTCAAGTTGAATTCTTTACAATCATTATTAGGTGATATTTCATTGACCGGCATCTGTTGCCTTAAAAATGTCTATATTTAAGAATTTTGATCACATTTTTATTGCCAATGTGTGAACAGCTTGTAATGAAACCTGACTTCCTAGGTTGTCAACGAAAGCCTGACTTTTATTTTTATTATGACTCGGGACGTTTTTGCCAGGAAAATCAAAATGATCCCGAGAGACTCTCTTCTACATGAAACAAATGGTTATACAATATTCAGGATAACCCCAAAAGAGCTATTCTGTCCTATAATGCCAATCCGTCCTGCAAAGAAAAGGGATTGATTCAAACTATAGTTTCAAAAAATACTTTCATGTGTAATTTAACTACCTCATTTGTCGGTGAACTGAAGAGCTCGTGCAAACAAATCCACATCGCTGTGATCAGATGCTTTCTTAACTGCTGCTTTCTCACCGCTTTATTTTGGTATCAAGGAAAGCGTGCGACATATATTTACATATGCCTATTCATCTAAAGTCCCTTTCAAGTAAAGCCATAGCCATATTCGCAAAGCCTTCGGCCTCCCCATCTGCTTGGCTCACAATTAAACAACATATTTCAAATCAGCACAAACGTCTGACATGAACTGCCCCATAAATGTTGTTTCTCATGCTCAAATAGTATTAAAAAGGCTTATTTTTAATGCGTGTGTGCAGTCCTAAGCGTGAGTCTCAGGTTTCTATGGGATTATGGGAAGCAATTACTTTATCAATCAGCGATTGGCTGTTTCTATTCATAACTTTCTATATCTATAGTTTTTGACGTCAGCAGGGTGGACGGCGCCGGAATGTTTGTTAACAGTATATATCGCCGCACAGGTATTTCCAACTTCTTTTTGTTAATAAGCAAAGAACTGAAAGTTCAGTCTCGTGTACCTTACGTGTGCTCGAGTGCCCGGCTGCAGTTCACTTAACAGCCACCGGTGTCGCTAATAACAAAGGTTTCTGAATTCTATAGTCAATTGGACGCAAAACGACATCAAACCCCATTGAATTTCACTGTATGGTCATATATCATATATAATAATCATATATCATATATGCTGATCAATCAAATAAATGCTGTTCATATATATATATATATATATATATACAATATATATATATACACATATATTTATTTATATTTATATTTACAATATATACCTATATTTATATATATGTATTTATATATACAATATATATTTACATATATTTATATATATATATTTATATATACAATATATATATATATATATATATATATATATATATATATATATATATGAACAGCATTAATTTGAAGTAACATTAGCAACATGTCAAGAGGAGAACGCTCCACCCCAAGTCTTCTGCATCATTACATCTCAACTACTGTCAGCTCTGACCACCTGATCACACCATTTCTGCTCAAGCACCATATCAGAAAGCTATTCTGTGTGCTGCATTTCACTCTCTAATGGTTCTCTCAGTACAACTACTGGAATGGCACATTTGAGCAGAACCAAATGACTCACTGGCAAACCATATACAGAAGTGCATTCATGCACTTCAAGAGTGTGTTGCAATTTATGTAAGGTATTAGATTGCTTTTGTTCGGTCTTTACTTTTATGCCATGGCATTACGTTGAGTAAATAAATAAAACAGGAAAAACTCAATTTATTGATGCTGATTTGGAGGCTGAAAACAGCGGCAAGCAAATGAAAGAACCACATCAGACAAAACAAACTATGCCTGCAACATGTAATTATGTTTGAAACGTGGTAACCAGGAATTGAGACTTTCAATTATTTGCAAAGTCTTCAGAGATATAAGTCTGCTTCACATGGTTCCACTTTACAAGCTTAAAGAGAAACAAACAAATTGCACCTCGTTTGGTTCACCAGGGATTTATTTTTAACTGCCTTTGGCTCATGCGACAATCAATAGCGAACGAGAGCTGCTCTGTGCTTATTCGTCTACGCTGATCAGAAATTTCTGGAGCGTGGAGATGAACAATAGAGCGACATTTCAGCACAATAAAAAAAAACGAAAAAAAAAAAAAAAAAACGGAGGACCGCTTTTCTAACAAGCCCAGCTGTAATTGCAGTGACTGACCAGGGACAATTAAAAGTCCCTGTCCCCATGACTTCGCCACTTACAACTCCAAAAGTATCATTCAGAAACATCCAGAGTCCCTGATGATGACATGAGTGGGACTTTAAAGAACCAGAGGTCTTTTCTTATATGATTCAGAAGCATCCTTTAATAGAGGCGGCCTTATAATTGGGCATAGAGTGGTGTTTGTTCAGCATGTCCTCACATGCGAGGCCAAGCAGGCGGGCGGTAGAGAGTCTATGAAAGGCAGCTTGGATATGTGCTGATCCTGCCTTGATGTAATTGGTCACTAAAAACAGGAGGCTGTGGTTCAAACATAAAAAAGAACTTGGATTGGCTGTAATCCTCCTTCTAGCAGCTCTGTGTGTGTGTGTGTGTGTGAGAGAGAGAGAAATAGAGGAAAAAAGAAAGTGAGGGAGAGAGAGAGAGAGAGAGAGAGCGACAGAAAGGTTGACATCCTGTGGAGTATCGTGTTAGCTCTGAGAACATTTAAAACTCTGGCTGCTGAATCATCCAGATGCAGCAATTTTGTTGGGCTATAAATATGGAAGGGAAAACGTACATTATCACATAAAAAAAAAACAAAGTGACTGCGAAATCGGTCGCCTTATAAAGCAAAAATATGGAACGTGACTGACCAACGACGATCAAGTGCATGCCTAACAGAAAATCATTTGATTGCTTTTCTACAGCAGTTCATTAAATGAGTAGTTAAAGGTAGGGTAGGCAATTTACTTCAAGCTCCAAAACACATGAACGCGTACAAACAAAAGCATGACGAGAGACTGCGTTAAACCACCTCGCGTCTCAAAGCACGTAATTTACACTAATAATGAATGTGATCAACACTGACCTGTACCACCTGAACGATGCAGATTCATTTTGGCGAAATTAAATTCACAGATTTAATTTTTTGATGGCTTATTCAGCTCCAATACAGCTTGATTGAGAGTGCGTTTCGATTATGGGCAAGATATTATACCGTCGACTACGTGGCAAAAGTACAAATTCATTAGACAAGATATGATTTGGTGCAGAGACAACCTTATGAGGTTTTTTTTATAATTCATACTTTTTGAAGAGGGTGATGCACTATTTTGGAGCATATTTTAATGAGGTTTGTTTTTAGGCTGACAGAAAAACTGACAAAATTACAGCATTGCAAAACACTCATAATCACAGACATGAAAAATAATAAAGGAATTTGGTTTTTGGTTGCACTTAAAGATCTCAGACGGCAAAAAAGTAGATCCTCTGGATTGATGCATAAAATATAATATAATATTGAGTAACTTACACTAGCACCAATTCGTTTTACACATATTTCACAAATAGACATTCTCTCACTGAGATAATGAACAAATATGTATCTGTAGATCATTAATCTGTACATGCACTACCGTTCAAAAGTTTGGGGTCATTTCATTTCATAAAAAATGAAGGCGGTTTAAAATGCAACAAAAACATTAAGAGTTTTCAACATTTTCTTGAGCACCAAATCAGTGCATAAGAAGGATCATGTGACACCGAAGACAGGAGAAAATTCAGCTTTGCCATCACAGGGATAAATTACATGTTAATATATATTCAAATAGAATAATAGAATTAAATAATAGTAATAAAATTACTGCTTTTAACTTTGGTGAGCATAAGATAAAAAAAATCTAAATGACCCCAAACATTTTGAACTATCAATTTCTACAAGTTTACTGGTTTAAAACAATAAAAGCCTCAGTCGTGCTACTTTTTCCATGCATGCAATAGGAGACACTTCTGTCCTCTTAAAAGAAACAGTTCAGCGGACATGGTCTAAAAGTGTGTTTGAGGGGGAGGGGAGGACAGAAGGAGGTGCTTTTATCCTCATAAATAAACTGACACTAAATCTTTACAGGAAAAGCTGCTTTGAAATGGAAAAAAAAAAGAAAGAAAGAGAGCCACTAAGGTTAATTTGAAGTTCAGCAAATCCAAACTAATTAACATGTGATCCAATCGGGAATGCCACATTGTGTATTTCTGCTCCCCTTTACTGTAAAAGCACATTCCATGATGAATTATGGTATTTTAAACCTAAAAATGCTGCGTTTGTCTCTCTGAAGTGTTTAGCTATGAGCAGATCCACTTTATTGTCAATGCCAAGCTTGTGGGCTTGAGGTGGGTGCTGAGAGACTTTGTCCAGCACAGCTCTCACTTTGAACCTAAAAATCAAAGGCTTATTTTTGCCATGTTTACAGGACAAGGATACAAAGAACTGCGACGGGAAAATGTGCATGTTATTCCTCAAAACTCTTTCGTCAAAGGCCATTCTGTTCGTATTTTGGAAAAAGGTGAGAGAAAGCTCAACATTTTTCTTGTACTTAGGATAAAAAGATTATCTGTCTATCCAGAAATGCTCTGCATTGTTGTTGGTGCATGAGTACAATGCCTGTCTGCTAGGGGAATGAAGGAATGATGGGACATTTGAGGCAAACAGCTGTTGTGGTTGAGGTCTTTCTGATGTGGTTAAGGGGGTCAAGCTCCATGAACAACCACAATGCACGCTGGACACTAACCTTCGGCAGTTATTTCCAGAAAGAACGTGCTGGTGACCGCTTGGGCTCATTGTTCCCACCCGGCTGGTGTCCATTCTCAATTGGAGGGAAGTATGCCTGAAGAACTTGACCTACTACTGCAAGAAATTTGCGTCAGTCATAAGGAGCTATTACATACGAGGCCGTGACAAGAAGATATTTCAAAAAGTGCTTGACCATATAAAACCACTATGCAGATGCTAAGATGTTCTCACTAGCATTGCAATATGAGTTCTTCGTCTGTTTACTTGCTCATTAGCTGTGCATCCATTCAAAAAAGCAAATAAAGCAGATGAATTTCACGTTTGCTAGTAATTGCATTCGCAGCAGGTATATTAGGCTGCTGTCACTTTAAGAGCTGACGCACAGATCCATTATACTGTTACACGTGCGTTTTCTTTCTCAACTGTTTACGTTCGCTTAAAACATAACCGACTGTGTTTATTTTGTGCGTATTCGACTCTGTAAGCGCGACAAGCAGCGAAGAAACAACTTCGCAAGTTTGATTGACAGGCGATCTGACCAATCACTACCCCGAATCTGCCATTTTCTCCAACAAAGCAGTCGGAGTTAGTAGATTAACGTTAGTAAAAAATTGTGTGTCCTCACGTCATTGAATCAACATTCCTTCTGATGTTCATTCATGTTTATTTGATGCTATAAATGAACTAGTGTGAAGAGATGATCGAGGACGCTATTTATTGATGAAACTTCTTTAAAAAGTTACGATGCATTAAATATGAAACTGTTTCATGTGTTGTCAGTGTCCTCTTTGCTCCGCGATGTAGTTTTGACCGCGTGAGAACATGATGTGTGGCGTGAGAGCGCGTGAGTTGTCGGGCATAGCGACAGGGGGCGGGTTTTGCGAAGGGTCAGTTTCCACAACACATAGCTGGAAATCAAGCTTATGATATTCTGCTCACTAAATCTGCTTCAAGTCCCTCCATTAGTATAAATCTATGGGATATTTTCCCGTTTTTAACATTCGATAAAAAAAAAACATCAAAGGATAAAAGTTCATACACATTTGCTTTGAAAAGCAGCAGCACGCATTTCGCCAATAAGCAGCATGATTTAATGTATCGTTTATGTCCGTACCACAAATGATGTGGGATGCACCTATGTTTAATACTTAGAATTAGGGGTTTGTTGAAACTTCTAACCCAAAGTATGAGCAAAAGTAACAGTGATGCCTCACTAAGCACCAATTAAGTGCTCTAGTATATCATTTAACGAACTGTGGTCAGTGAAGTCAAGCAAAACGTGTTTCTTGGAAATAACCTTTAAACATACTCACGAACATGGCCAATGCAACTAATTTCTGGCACCACAGCGCTGTTATATAGAGCATATGCTGTATAGTATCATAACTATGGCAGACAACATCACTTGGTGACTACTTTATATTCACATGCCAAAGGCTTGAATCACAGCCCCACTCTGCACCGACGGGAATGGGAAAGAGATGTGCTTCCACATGTTCCAGTACGGAAGATAAAACTGCAGAACAACTTTTTTTGGGCCAGCTGAAATCTGGGTAACAGATCCGAGTAAAGATGTTTGATGCTAATATGTTCTTCAGATGTGACATGCTGTGATGATGAAAAAGCTTTTTAACGGATCAAATTATTTTGCTTTAATAAATGTTACCTTTGCATAATACGGTTATGCAGCTATTATTAAGAGAATCCGCCAAATGAGGGTGGATTTCAGCGGTGGTGCGTAACGCACTTGGGCGAGACGAATTTTATCTATAAAATGTACATTTTTCAGTCGTAATTTTTGATAATGAAACATCTGAAACGCTTCCTCTCTCATCTCTCCGACAGAGAGTTGACACACAAACCCGCCTCCCCTCACTTGCTCCGGACGGATATTGTTGGTGTTACAGCGCTTGAATGTCGTTGTGGGATTGCGCGGATTGGACATAATTTTACTTAGATTTTGTATGCAAATGCACACACATAAAGCTACTGAATTGACCCTTCGCAAAGCCCCGCCCCCTTTAGTTACTGTTGCTATGTCCGCTCTGACGCCACACATCATGTTCTCACGCAGTGAAAAATACATCGCGGAGCAAAGAGGACACTGACAACGTATGAAACAGTTTCATATTTAATATATAGTAATTTTTTAAAGAAGTTTCAACAATAAATAGCGTACAGCGTGTCTTTAATGTGTCGTGACAGATCGTGAACCGATCATCTCTTCATTCTAGTTCATTTATAGCATCAAATAAACATGAATGAACATCAGAAGGAATGTTGTTTCAATGACGTGAGGACACACAATTTTTACTAACGTTAATCTACTAACTCCGACTGCTTTGTTGGAGAAAATGGCAGATTCGGGGTAGTGATTGGTCAGATCGCCTGTCAATCAAACTTGCGAAGTTGTTTCTTCGCTGCTTGTCGCGCTTACAGAGTCGAATACGCACAAAATAAACACAGTCGGTTATGTTTTAAGCGAACGTAAACAGTTGAGAAAGAAAACGCATGTGTAACAGTATAATGGATCTGTGCGTCAGCTCTTAAAGTGACAGCAGCCTAATATACCTGCTGCCGAATTATAATATTTAAAAATATCTATATAGCAGTTTTACCCCATGATATCAATGTCAAAATTGTGGCCAGTGAAAATGCCGAGTGGCTAGTAACTTTGGAAAACCACTAACTACAGTGGCTGAATGTCAAGCCCTGGATAGTATAAAAAACAGAGCCAAAATGTGCTGTTTTGCAAGGAATAGAGAAAATTCTGTCTTCATTTACTCACTCTCGGTCGTTCCAAACCTGTGTGAATTTCCTGTGTGAAACAAAGCAGAGATGTTGTTCACAGTCTCATGAATGTCCAGCATTGCTCTCACTGGGGAAATAACCGCAACAACAAAAAACATTGTGTTAAATCTTTCCTTTGTGTTTAGACAGAAAACGTAAAGTCAAAGGAATGACCTAAAAGATGACAGAATTTAGATTTTGGAGTGAAACTATCCCTTTCACACTTATTGTATTGTGGGGGACATCAGAGGACAAAGGTGAAGTGTATGTCATGAGCATCATTAGCACTATTATTTCCACTCCATCTACGCAGCAAGAGCAAAACAAAGAAAGCGAAAATCAAAGAAAGACAAAGAGAAAGAGAGCAGAAGAAAGAAAACTGCCACTTCTGTCAACAAATCGCGTGTTTATCTTGGCAGATCTGGCATAAAAAGCTAATTGCTCCTGAGAAAATCTACTGCATAAGTACTCTGGCTCCAGCTTTGTTATTTAACACGTTTTTAGAGCATTAAGCAATGTACCAACAACTGAGGGGTACTTAAGGTCTGTAGATTTCACAATTTTAATACTTTCTGCAATCACTAAGGCGTAAAATGTGTTCTTTTGTTGGTGCAACTCACAATGATTATAACGCACCTGGCACTTTCCACGAATATGGTACACTATGTCCCATGATTTTTTTTAAGCATCAGAGGCGTAAAGCTCTTTTTTAACAATTCGATATGTAAAATCAAGTACAAATGAACCTTGCATGAACGTCAAATGTTATTCACACCAAGGACGATGACCATAACGAGAATTATATCATTTCTAAATATAAAAGAATAGCAGAGTCCACACCACAGCTATAACAGCAGGAAGAAACGATATCGTTGGAATGATCTTTTTTCAACTGATGAAGGATAAAGTCATCGACAGCCAGTCTGAGTCTGTCCTGGTTTAATGAGCTTGAGCATTTAAAGCGGCAGACGCCAAAACTGCAGCGTGCGCTTAAAATAAACAGAACTGCTAATAAAGTTATTGTTATCGTTCTTGGCGTGAACAAGCGTTTAATCCACCCGAAAGTGGTGATTTTCTCGCCTCGAAGGTCGGGAGCTTTTCTAAATACAATTCAAAAAATGCAAAACCATCAATTCTAACATAATCTATTGAATATTCATGATCGGTATGACTAAAAAGTGAAAGAGTCCAAATAATGTTATTTTGCTAGAAAGCGATCGCACGTAACGTCTAATATTATTATATACGTCCCACATGTTACGTGTAATCCTGTTACATAAAGTGTAATGTTTCTCAAAATAGTGACACTCAAAAAATAACTATAATAATTTGTTATCCATTTTACAATAATTCCTACAACATTCATTAGTCTTATTTGATGTTAATTTCAACATTAAATGTCTGAACGTTGTATTTGTTAACATTAGTTGTGAAACAACAGGAACAACTGTATTTTATGCACAATGACAAAGATGCTGTTAGTTCATGTTAATGAAATAACTAATGTGACTTTGAGACCTTATTGTAAAGTGTTACCATTTTTGGTTACCCTTTATTGTAAGGTGTCAGTATTACAGTGTAATTATACATTTAAGTACTGAGTAACTACATGTACTTACTACAGGGCTAGGGTTAGGATGAGGGTTTGCTTTAGGGTTAATTGCATACAATTATTTTATTTATTTAATTTATTTTATTTCTTACACAAATTGTAGTGTTGCATTTGTCAAGCTCTGCCCTAGAAAAAAACTATATATATATATATATATATATATATATACACACACACACAATATATACACATATATATATATATATATATATATATATATATATATACACACTATATATATATATATATATATATATATATATAAAATTCTAATATATGTATATACATATTTTTATTATTTATTTATTTACTTATTGTATTTTTAATATTTAGCTAGTGGAATTCTAAGGGGAAAAAAAACATTTTATAGTCAATACCAACTAAAAAATGCACTATTATTATAAATTATAAGCACCAATTATATATGATAAATTATTTTGTCCCCTATTTTTATACTGTAACAGTATCGACAGATGAAATCGAGACTTTTTGCAGCATTGAGGGAAACGGACCCTAATCACGGCTAAAAGTGCGGAACTGGCTTGATGTGTTTGAGGTGTGATGGTACATCTCTCACAACGCAGTTCCCAGGTCTTGACGTATTAGTCCGTTATTGTTCGCCTCTTCCACACAGGATGTCACATGGGTCCAAGTATTTGTGTCAACGTGGGAAGAGGCAGTTTGGGAATCCTAAGTGGAATCAACAGGAAGAGGATTCGAGTCAGTTCTCCCTCTTATGTGCGACACCGAACCCCCAGCGCACGTGATATCCTCTTCCGCTGCTCGGGAGACGCCGTCTCCCGGCAACAGCTGAGAAAGAGCCGTGATTGGCAAAGCACCAGGATTAATGGGAGGCCTTTAATAACGGCGCAGTCCCAGAATGCAACTGGAATGTTAATAAAGGCTTTTCAATCTCACTTTACAGCTCGTCAACACACGTGCGGTTCGATCTTGCGTCCGATATGAAAGTGGCACGGCAGAGGGGTGACCGCGCTGATGCTCGTGTCCCGAAAGCACTGTTTTGTCCTGCCAAGATCTCCTCAACATGTTAAATTCCCCTGGCTGACATCCTCGCCCTAACACCTGACCTGGGATCAGATTTCTCCGAGTAATGGGAAGGAAACCGAGCCAATGCTGATGCCTGACAGTCGCTGGAACGAGAAGTGTCAATGCGCTGTTACGTCAGCGCTCCTCAAGAGTGAGGATGTGCACATGCTCACTGTTTGACAAGGACGTCTGGTCGCCAAAATAAGCGTCCATATTTTCTCGCCGGGAATGACTGTTTTGGGATGTCTGTGTAAATGTTACTGGACTGCTTCAGAGAAGTGGTTTAAAAGTGTGCTTTGTCAGGCTTTTAAAATGACAGTGCTTCTTTCTTCTGTGTTCTATTTCGGTCTTTGTTCACTGAGGTTTCCATGTGCTCGAGCTGCAGAAATCTGCAAAATGGTTGAGCACCAAAATGGCCTTTCACTAGAGGAATCACTTGAATTCATGGAGTCCGGAAAGACACATTTATTACGCGGTTATTTAATCGTCTGTTTGTTTAGTTTCGTTTGCATGGACTTTTAGGTTTCCTGTTGTCTTTGTTCCCGTTTCCCGCCACCTGTTTGTTCCCATGGATATGAATTTATTCATCACACCTGTTCGCATTTGAGTTCATTATCACTGTATACTTAAGTTCCTTCGGCGTCCTCAGGTCAGGGTCAGTTATTGTTTATAGATTATTTGAGCTCATTTTCTTATTAAAAACATTCCTTTTGGAATTCCTGAATCATCTTTTAAAACACCGGGACAGCGTTCTCCAACAACGACGCTGCATTCACAAACAGATAAACACACTAGTGAACAACTTTGTCTTTTAATGATAATCTTCATACTAATGCATAATTAAGTCATTAATTTTCATGACAATTAAGAATGTTTCCTAGCGAAATTCTCATTATTATGCATATGAATGTTACACTTTTTCTTTTAAACTTAACTCCCATTATTTCTAATGGTGATTTTCATTATTATAATAATTTAAAGAATTTAAAAATATATTTTAGTTTATTTATAGTTATACTTATTACTCTTAATAATAAAATTGTAATACAATGATTTTTTAAATTAAATTTACAGAAATTAAGCAAAGTATAAGAATTAGTACCATAATGAAAAAGTACTTAATTGTCAATTACCAAAATAAAACTATTATATATATATTTATATATATCATTAACATCATACATTTAAATGCATCTAAATGTTTTTTAGTATTTTTCAAATTGAATTTATTATTTTTTATTTAATACTTAATTCATGTTTTAAATTCATAATTTTTATTTTTCCTCTATTCAATATTTTAATAAAATATTTATAATATTATAATATATTATTATTAAAATAAAAGCAGTACAAAAATGAGTACCATAATGAGAAGAAAAAAAAACATTTAATTGTCATTTCAAAAGAATTCCACTTCAGAAAATCATAATGGTCCTATATTTTTAGCAAAATATATTTTTTCCTTCTGATCTTGGGGTGAAATGTTTTTGACCAGCTGTGAGATTGATCATACTTACTTTATTCAAGACAAACAATTAGTCGTAACTTCAAACTCTGCTGTGCAAAAATACCACTACAAGAAATCGGGTATATTTAAATTATATTGTGAGTGGCTAAACAAATATTTTAATTGCTCCTCTGAAGGCTTGTAAAAAAAAACACCAAAAGAGGAAAAAATACTTGAACTGGGGGATTGAATTGGCAAAGAACGGTTTCAAATGTTTAGCATTTTCTTTCTTTTGGCCTTGATGTTCGTGCAAGTGTAAACAAATTTCGCTGCAAAACCCGAAGGTCTGTCTTTGACACCGACATCTCCCATGGCCTTTTCTGCAGCGGGTCTTTATTTTTCCTCCCACAGAGGAGCAGCCACAGGAAGTTGAACTACTTGTGCAGAAGAGTGCACTCGGGACAATGTACATTAAACGTGCTGGACTGCACACACTCTCACACGCACACTCACAAAACACCAATCAGACACATCAGTACCTTCAGAAAGTCGTACGCGCTTTACTGGAACAGCCACACTCAGCCTACTGGCCTTCACGCACTGGTGTCACACACGTCAGCGCTCTCTCGCCACAGCAAACAGACACACTCTGCCAGGTTTGGTGTGTATATGTGTGTGACACCACACATTAACCGTTTGTATGTACACAGATCCAAGGCACTGACTGGAGATGATAAACAGAGAAAGAAAGAGAGACTGGGGTGTAAAGTCATTCAACTCTGAGATCTGGTGTGCTGAAAAATTCCCATGGCATGTAATTGTAAATGACCAAAATTACTGTTCATGTGTGAAAGATTGTTTTATATAAGTATCATGTTATTAAATGAGTTTGATAACAGCTCTTATTAACATTCAGAGTGGATGGATGGATGGATGGATGGATGGATGGATGATGGATGGCAGAACTGGATGGATGGATGGATGGATGGATGGATGGATGGCAGAACTGGATGGATGGATAGATGGATGGAAGAACTGGATAGATGGATGGATGGCAGAACTGGATGGATGGATGGATGGATGGATGGATGGATGGATGGATGGATAGATGGATGGATGGCAGAACTGGATGGATAGATGGATGGATGGCAGAACTGGATGGGTGGATGGATGGATGGATGGATGGATGGATGGATGGATGGATGGATGGATGGATGGATGGATGGATGGATAGATGGATGGATAACAGAACTGAATGGATAGATGGATGGATGGATGGATGGATGGATAGATAGATGGATGGAAGGCAGAACTGGATGGATAGATGGATGGATGGCAGAACTGGATGGGTGGATGGATGGATGGATGGATGGATAGATGGATGGATGACAGAACTGGATGGATAGATGGATGATGGATGGATGGATGGATAGATGGATGGATGGCAGAACTGGATGGATGGATGGATGGATGGATGGATGGCAGAACTGGATGGATGAATAGATGATGGATAGATGGATTGATGGATGGCAGAACTGGATGGATGGATGGATGGCAGAACTGGATGGATGGATAGATGGATGGATGGCAGAACTGGATGGATGGATAGATGGATGGATGGCAGAACTGGATGGATGGATGGATGGATGGATGGCAGAACTGGATGGAAGGATGGCAGAACTGGATGGATGGATGGATGGATGGCAGAACTGGATGGAAGGATGGCAGAACTGGATGGATGGATGGATGGATGGCAAAACTGGATGGAGGGATGGCAGAACTGGATGGATAGATGGATGGATGGATGGATGGATGGCAGAACTGGATGGATGGATGGATGGATGGCAAAACTGGATGGAGGGATGGCAGAACTGGATGGATAGATGGATGGATGGATGGATGGATGGCAGAACTGGATGGATGGATGGATGGATGGCAGAACTGGATGGATGGATGGATGGATGGATGGATGGATGGCAGAACTGGGTGGATGGATGGATGGATGGCAGAACTGGATGGATGGAAGGATGGCAGAACTGGATGGATGGATGGATGGATGGATGGATGGCAGAACTGGATGGATGGAAGGATGGCAGAACTGGATGGATGGATGGATGGATGGATGGATGGCAGAACTGGATGGATGGAAGGATGGCAGAACTGGATGGATGGATGGATGGATGGATGGCAGAACTGGATGGATGGATGGATGGATGGATGGATGGATGGATGGCAGAACTGGATGGATGGAAGGATGGCAGAACTGGATGGATGGATGGATGGATGGATGGCAGAACTGGATGGATGGATGGATGGATGGATGGATGGATGGATGGATGGATGGATGGATGGCAGAACTGGATGGATGGCAGAACTGGATGGATGGAAGGATGGCAGAACTGGATGGATGGATGGATGGATGGATGGATGGCAGAACTGGATGGATGGATGGATGGATGGATGGATGGATGGATGGATGGATGGATGGATGGATGGATGGCAGAACTGGATGGATGGAAGGATGGCAGAACTGGATGGATGGATGGATGGATGGATGGCAGAACTGGATGGATGGATGGATGGATGGATGGATGGATGGATGGATGGATGGATGGATGGCAGAACTGGATGGATGGAAGGATGGCAGAACTGGATGGATGGATGGATGGATGGATGGCAGAACTAGATGGATGGATGGATGGATGGAAGGCAGAATTGGATGGATGGATGGATGGATGGATGGCAGAATTGGATGGATGGAAGGATGGCAGAACTGGATGGATGGATGGATGGCAGAACTAGATGGATGGATGGATGGATGGAAGGCAGAATTGGATGGATGGATGGATGGATGGATGGATGGCAGAACTGGATGGATGGAAGGATGGCAGAACTGGATGGATGGATGGATGGATGGATGGCAGAACTAGATGGATGGATGGATGGATGGAAGGCAGAATTGGATGGATGGATGGATGGATGGATGGATGGCAGAACTAGATGGATGGATGGATGGATGGAAGGCAGAATTGGATGGATGGATGGATGGATGGATGGATGGCAGAATTGGATGGAAGGAAAAGTAAAGGTTACACTACTGTTATGTGATGAACTAAAATTCCATGACAAAATATCCTCAATCCCATTCATATTTCACCTTCTGAATACACTCGAATAAAATAAACAGAACTTTTTTTTTATTTTTCCTTAAGAATTATTCATGTCGATGTCTCCTGGCCACATGTAAATCCCAATGGAAAGTCAGTGCAATGCTAGAAATGAGATAGTGGGGTGAAAACAAGTTCTTCCTCCCTGATAAAATCTAGATTCAATTATTTTCCAATTTGTTTATAACACAATAACATCTTCAGTGCGATAACACAACGAACAAGAACCTCGCATTGTTTATTTTGCCGTTTGTGCCGTCAGTAATTGGCAAAATTCAGCCCATTAAGAACTAATGTGATTATGACGTTCCCCAGCGTGTCGGACGGGACCCCACCAGTGACACTGTTTTTACAACTCCCAGCTAAACAACACACCCGTTTGCCAAAAGTCATTTTAGTGGATCGGTACAAACTGAAATGGTTCTATTTTCTCCCAGTGTGGCACTAAATCTTTAAGATGATTCTAAAGCCCCTCCACTGTTTGGCAATTTCATGTCTAAACTATTTTAATGAAGACAAATAAGTGAGCGCAGTGACCGATGATGTGCGAAACATCAGGGCAGGTTTCCAAGCTAGACGACTCACGGAGCAGGACATTACGATGTCTGATTCATGCCTCCCTGGTGTGACACAACATCCAATATGTTAATGTTATCATGTTGATACAGAGTTATCACTGTTATTTCAATGAAAGCAGAGGGAAATATATTCTGTCCTCTTGCGGTAACGTACTGAAAACAATCACACAGAGGTAAGGAAAGAGGTACTCACAGCCGGTATATCATTTGCTATCACATTGTCGGGATGTGAACTTCCTGATATGAAGTTGATAGGTGAGTTGTTTGTCTGAGAACAGGGGAAAAGGAAGACCGCTCATAATGACACAAAATCTACCGAGAGAACAAGATATTCTGTGATATCAGAAACAAAACAGACATTTCTTCATTTATGTACTTTGTGCCTCAGAGTAACACATAAAAATGTCATATAGTTATATCATACATTATTATTATTGTTTTTTTTGTTTTGTGTATGTATTGTTATTTGGAAAATGTGTTGTTAAATTGTATCTTAGAGTTCAAATGTATTTTAGAATTTTCATTTGTATTATGATGTTATTGTTTTTTCTATTTTGTTTCTTTTCTTGTGGTTTTTATGCCTAGTAACATCTGGCGAAGGGACTACCAATGAAAACTAGTCTTTGGGCTAATTTGGGTATATTTACATTCCTGAATGTTGATTAATGTACACTGTCCCTTTTTGAAATAACTAACTAACTAACTAACTAAAGTTTAAAATAAAGTTTAGTTTAAAATAAAACGGATTATTAGGAAGAAAGATCTAAAAATTGGAGATTTCTGTAATTTAGGGATACACTGCATGTGTTTGAGGTCAGTGTGATTTTTTTTTAACTCACCAAGGCTGATCAAAAATACAGCAAAAATAGAAATATTGTGAAAAAATATTTCGATTTAAAATAACCGTTTTCTATTGTAATATATTTTAAAATCTAATTTATTCCTGTGATGCAAAGCTGAATTTTCAGCAGTCTTCAGGGTCACATGATCCTTCGGAAATCATTGAAATATGCCGATTTGCTGCTCAAGAAACTTATATTATTATCAATGCTGAAAAGAGTTTTGAGTTTTCAGGATTCTTTCATGAAACAAAGTTCAAAAGAACAGCATTTCTTGAAACAACATGCCACTTTCAAACTATTCAATGTGATCTTGTATAGTAAAAGATTTAATTCGTTTCCTGACCCCATTTTTAACAGCAGCGTTATATAGACATATGAAATCTTTTGTGAGATACATGAGAAATGAAGTCACAAATGTGAGACACAAAGTTGCAATTTAAAGAAACAAAGTCATATTTTTGGCATAATCGGCCCTCCATACGTCAATAAAACACAAAAATCGCCAGAAAAGACGTGAAAAGAAACACCACACACAACACGCTTTATAAATGACTTTTACACAAAACCGACTTTTTTAGTTGCCAACGACTGAATTTATGATGCCACGCAGGACGAATCAAGTCATCCACTTCAATAAAATGCATAATTCCACTTCATCCTCTCCCTGCAAAGACTGAGAATAAGCGCAACCGATTCTCCTCGGTGTGCTGTTTGTCTCTGAGGGTTTGGCTCTGACATCTAACCAGAAATGTCTCTCTTTAAATCCCATGGGTTCAGTTCGGAGGAAGAGCATTTATCTCACATCTGCAGTCGACTCCTCTCCTCGTCTATTTTCAGCATTTATACTGGTTCACCATAATTTTATCTTCTAACATGGCCAACTGTGGAACTGCGTCTTAGTATCCATGCTCTGACTTTGGAGGCGAGCACTGAGGAATCCTTTCAGGAGAAAATGTTTTGGAAAAACTCGCAGTGAACTCATCAGCCCTGGTGCTCTTTGTTTTGGGTACACTGGGCCGAGTCTCTTCCTGCCAACCACACCCAGATTAGCACTGTAATGATACTGATGATCGCCAGACGCAAAAAAGAGATCAAGGTGCGTATCCCAGCATTCCCGTCACCCTTCGGTGGCGAAGCGTGCATTATCGCTCGGGAATTACGTTACTGTTCCTTTCGATTATGGAAGGATAACTATAGCGCTACTTAATAAACAAAAATACATAAACTTTGAGGAAATGTTTAATAAAAAACAAAGCTTGCTTTCCACGTCACCATCCGATTTCTTAGGCTGCCGTTTTCTAATTAAAGAGGTTTGGTTGAAATGACATCGAGAACTGCTCCAGCTGTCTTTCCCAAAAAGTCTGGCGTGGTCAGTCGCCCACAACCGTTCGTGTTTGTTTTGTCTTTCGGTTTTATGACTTGTGCTTGAATAAAGAACGGTCTGAGGAGATCTTTAGATCTATAGCATACGCATGTGGGCGAAAGGTCATAGAGCTGAGGAAAAGAAAAAGATACATTAGTTGTTACATTAGTTAAATTTACTATACAATTTGACAAAAGCTTTCATTATATAGTAGGATGTTTGTCTTTAAATTGTAGGAGGATCAAAAAAAGCATACTGATCTTTAATTGACCCTTCGCAAAGCCCCGCCCCCTTTAGCTACTGTTGCTATGTCCGCTCTCACGCCACACATCATGTTCTCACGCGGTGAAAAATACATCGAGGATCAAAGAGGACACTGAACATGTATCGAAAGTTTCATATTTAATATATGGTAATTTTTTAAAGAAGTTTAAACAAAAAAATTCGTGACAAATCGTGAACCGATCATCTCTTCACACTAGTTCATTCATAGCATCAAATAAACATGAATGAACATCAGAAGGAATGTTGTTTCAAGACGTGATTCAAGTTCACCAACGTTCATCTACTAACTCCCCTGACCGCTTTGACGGACAAAATAGCGGATTCGGCGTTATCATTGGTCAGATCGCCTGTCAATCAAACTGTTTGCGAATATCAATTTCAATTTGATCTAAAAATCCTTTAAACAAAAACAGTTTTCTTGAGAGCAAAATTGTGTATAAACTGTCCAAGGGACTAATTATGAAATCACAGGCATTACTTTCTATTTTACATATATTTAAGACTAAAATCATTTTCCAAAATTAGTTTTCTACATCTGACCTTTCACCTTTTATTTTAGGGTACCGTCATTTACAGTGTAAATTATTTTCGGCAAATTGTTTCAAATGCATTTACACTATGAAAATTTATTATAAAAAATTCTAGTAGTGAAAAGGTCTTACATTTTGATTGAACACTATTATTGTATTTAGAATACAGTTAAGCATGCATTTATTTTCAATTTAATAATTAGTGTTTTTGATCTACTTAAGATTTTTTTTTTCATTTAATAAACTGATTAAAAGTATCAACTAACAGCCAATAACAAAAACGTGTGCCGTCAGCTGTTCTGAGAAGTTGATGTCTCATCATGTTCTTTCATAATGAGCTTCTTAAAGTTGTTTAGAATAACATCTGACCTCTGACCCCAATCCCTTTTTTCTGTGGAATTACAGCATGGGGCTCGGCCATCAGGCACTTGTTACTATGCAGAAATGTTTTGATTCATTTGTGCTTCTTTCCTCCCTGCTTTCAAAAACTGTAAACGCTGACACGGGTCACATCCTGTC